>JAJJWW010018088.1:0-86229 GCA_023531295.1 Papaver armeniacum | reverse complement strand
CGCAAGCCTACAACTCAAGCCATTGCCTGGAGCTTCCAATTGCAGCTTATTCCTTCTTAGCCAATAGCAGCAGCTCAGCTCTTCACAAACCTTTTCTGTAACTGACCCAGTTCTCATCTGTAACTCCAGAATCCATTACCACCAACACCTGCTCAATCCTTGTTCAACCAGCATACCCATCTTCATTCATCACCAAAACCCATCTGAACTTCTTTGATAGAACCATATCCGTCTTTGTCTTCATCTGCTGCTTCAATATCGCTCTTCAACAACATCAACACTTTCAGAGCAGAACCCATCTTCAATCTCGCTGCCGTCTCTTCCAGTTTCAACCCAAAATCTCATTTAGTTCATGGCAGCTACCATCTTATCTTCCCTTTGTAATTCTTGCTACGGCAACTAAATCCGATCATACCCATCTCTATTTCACTCAGCAACATCGATTTCTTCTTCTCCATCCACAGACCCCATCTCCCTGAGCTTCAATTCCTTCATCGATTCCAGCAAACCATCACCCTGAGCTTCAACTCTTCAATTGCAGAGATTCAAACATGAACTCTGTGTACTTCTCGATTCCATCATTACCAGGTTCATTAATTCTTCTCTCCATGCCTATTTCTTCATCTCGATTCCCCGAGTTCGATCTCTCTCAGATAATAAACAGCGCAGCCTTTCTCCTCTCGATCTAATTTATCCACAGCATCCTCAATTTCATCTCTCTGTGTTGAATAACACTCAAGAACGAGTTAGATTCCTCCCGAGTTTGATCTCTCGGTACATCAAGAAGAACAAATGCTCTTCTCCCTTCTCAATTTCAGAGATGTAATGAGTGAATGAAAAACTTAGAGAAATCTCTCGATCTAGGGTTGTGTAATGATTTGGGATCGAGACGCCCAACATGAGAACCACCCCAGGTGGGTGCCTATATTAGGTGATCACTTATGATAAGGGCTAGCCAAAGTTTCCAGCCCCTTAACCTCTGCTGGCTTGTCTATAGTACTCCTCCAGAAAGTTGCCCCTTAACTTTGATTCGGCTCCCGATAGTGTTTGCCCATGAGATGACAATTTTGTCCTTTTTCTCAAATTGGGTGATTTCTTCTTCTTTTCGTTCGTGCGACTCCATAGTAGCTATAAAACTCAAAACAAGCGTAAACTACATAATTTACAAGAAAGATGGCAAAGAAAGCATAAACAATAGATAGTAAATAGGATGTATTCTACACCCTATCAGTGACGTGGATAACACAAACTTAATTCAAATACATAAAGAAATCTTTGTAGTTTCTTTATACAATTCAGTTCAAGGTGTGGCCGATATATCACATGGGCATGTTTGGAGATGTTGGTACAAAGAAGGCATGTTGGGCAGTAAAAATCGAAAATGCTAAACGTCCCCCACTCCCTTCCCCCACTCCTTTCCCCAGCCTATGTGTCAAACATCTGTTGGTTAAACCCAATTATAATGGGACCCCCTGCTAATCTCAATCCAGGGATCAAGGGCTAAGAACGATGACACGTAATGGGGAAGGGAGTGGGGGAAGTGTAGCACTTTCGAGTAAAAATCAGAAGGCTTTTCTTGTGTCAGAAAACAGAGAAGAGTTGTCGCGCACCAGTTGGAGATATTTTTGGTTTTGCATCAAAAGGTATTTGACGCATTTTGAAAAGTGAAATCCAATGGATCAAAGTATATGGGGTGGGATGCGTAGGCACCGTTGGAAGAAGACACATGGGTCCGGCTAATTACTAGCCATTTGAGAGCCACCATTTTATGCACTAAAAATACTCCCGATGCAGCAAATCAGTACCACTTATTTTCTGAGAAGTTAAAACTCTTTTAACGGACTCTACATCTTTATCATGTCCGTATTTGGCGGAATCGTGGCGGTGACTTTCTTCTATAAATAAAGGTCGATGGAGAGAGCAAAGTTCATCTCGCTTACACTTCTTCCTTAACTTCTTTTTTTACATTTTTTCTCCACCCAGAGAGAGTAGCTTTATATTAATCCTTCTTATTTGTTTATTTGCCAATATTTTTAGTCATGCGTAGCTAATCTTTTAATTGATTAGGGATGATTTCAAAGTCCTGAACAATGAAGCATTATTTTCTTTAATCACGTTTATTTTGAGTTTTATTTAATTGTTGATTATCTTTATTATTTTTAATGTCTAAGAATATTGAGGGGTTATTTAAAATGATCAATTAAATTAACCAATCAATATTTCTTCTACTAGTTTAGGGTTGTGTGATACGTGTAATTGTCACATCAACTCTTTACACAAGTAGTAAATCGCAAGAGCTGACAGAGGGATTTTGTTAAGCAATTGTGTGTAAAGATAACACTAGTAAGCAGACCGAGCTTATGCATCTGATGCTAGGATCAACCTGATTCACAGAGTGTAAATCATTCGACTAATTTACACCTTGAGAGCTTATTCTTGGTGGGTTGGTTGGATAGAATCTGGTAGTCGATCGCTTCCGTATCCAGTGGCAGTAGGAATCCGGGGGATAGCAGAGCTTATTGTTATTCTACGGTTGGTAACAGTGTAAGTTAAACAAGAAATAAATTTATATTTAATTAAGCTTCAGTTCAGAGACGGCGAAGGATTCCCTAATCATCTTCTTTATTATTATTTACAGCAAAGTAGTATTATTATTTTGTTTTATTAGTTACTTTAATTTGAATTCTAAAAATCCCCCTTTCGGTGACTTTTAACAGCTAGAAACTCCCTGCTCTTCGTGGGAACGAACTCCTTGTCATTATATTACCAGTTAATTGTGTGGAAAGAAGTAATTAATTTGTTGCGTAAACGACGCGCACCAAATTTTGGCGCCGCTGCCGGGGAGCAGTCGGTAGCTTTTAGTTGTTTTATTTTCTTTTAGTACTTTTGTATTTAGATTTTTCTTTAATTTATTTTTCTTTTAATTTTAGTTGTTATTCCTTAATTTATTTTCTGTTAATCTTTATCTTCTGTTAATATTTTTTTTTTATTTAGATTATTATTGTTAATTTACAATTCTACACCAGAAACAACTCAAGTATCAGAAGAGTTAGCGAGATAGCTGAGTCTGCACAATCAGAACAACGGATAAACAACATCGAAAAGGCAGTGCAACGAATAGAAGCAGTGATTATTCCTACTTACGAAGAAGAGTCTGAGCAGGTGAATGTTGTGTTCCCTAATCAGAGGCCAGGGTATAACCCATACTCTAGTACCTATAATCCATGTTGGAAAGATCACCCGAACTTTAGCTACGCAAACAAGCAAGCTACAGCTCCTAATCCATATGCTCGGCAAGGTGGTTTTCAACAACCACAATTCCAACCTCAGCCGCAATCACAACCTCAGAACCAAGATTCTAAGATCGATACTCTGATCTCCATGTTCCAACAAGGCCAGCAGAAAGCTGATCAACATATGCGTAAAACTGACTCACTATTAAAGATCTACATACTCAGATGGGACAAATGGAAACTGAGATAAATCAACTGAAGGCACAAGCATCGTCAAAGCTTCCATCACAAACTTTTGTGAATCCAAGAGAGAATGTTAATGCAGTACTTTTGAGGAGCGGAAAGCAGACAGAAGAGCCAAAACTACAAGAAAAGGTTAGTCACGACTCAGAAAAGGAAGTAGAGGTGGAAACTGTTCCAAAGGAAAATCCAACTTCAACCGCCCAACCTAAGGACACGGTTCCCACTTTTACCACACCACCTCCTTTTCATAGTCGCTTTGCCAAGTCAAGGAAGCAAGCTCTAGACAAGGAGATTATGGATATTTTCATCCGATGTTTATGATTCTTTGAATATGGGACCTTTAAAGGATGCGGGGATTATTATTCAATTAGCTAATAAGTCTAACATATATCCTAAGGGACTTGTGGAAGACGTGTTGGTACAAGTGAATGAATTGATCTTTCCGGTTGATTTCTTTGTTGTGGATATGCAGAATGGAGACAATTGTTCGTCTACTTCATTCCTTCTTGGGAGACCATTTATGAAGACTGCTAAGACGAAGATTGATTGCGATAATGGGACACTCACTATGGAATTTGACAAAGAGATTATACGCTTCAATATCTTTGAAGCTATGCGTTATCGAAGTGATATCCATTCTATATTTTCTGTTGATATTATTGGTTCGTTGGCACAACAGATGTTTGATTTGAACAACGAAGATGAACTTGAATCTGTGCTACAAAATAGCATTGATTTGGATGTCCATGGCATGCCTGATTTGGACGTTGACCTAGCAAAAAGGATAGAGGAGATGTGTGGTGCTTTAACGGCATCACATGAAGCTCAAACAGGTAATATCTCTTATATTTCTTTACCCGCAACTGATGAAGTTCCATTACCTTCTGTTGTGCAGGCACCTAAATTAGAATTGAAGCATCTACCTGATCACTTAAAGTACGCTTACTTGGGTGATGGAGAAGAACTTCCAGTCATTATTGCAAAGAATCTCACATCAGTACAGGAAGAACGCTTACTTAGGGTTCTGAAGGAGCACAAAACGGCTATTGGTTGGACAATTGCTGACATTAAAGGCATTAGTCCATCCATGTGCATGCATAGAATCCTAATGGAAGATAATGTCAAGCCGGTACGTGATGCTCAGCGTAGGCTTAACCCCCCAATGATGGAGGTCGTAAAGAAAGAGATCCTCAAATTACTAAGTGTGGGGGTGATTTACCCAATTTCTGACAGCAAATGGGTTAGTCCAGTGCAAGTGGTGCCTAAGAAATCAGGTGTCATTGTTGTCAGAAATCAGGATGATGAACTCGTTCATACAAGAGTTCAAACAGGATGGCGAGTATGCATAGACTACAGAAAGCTAAATTCGGCTACCCGCAAGGATCACTTTCCTTTGCCTTTCATTGATCAGATGTTAGAAAGGCTAGCAGGTCATTCTCATTATTGCTTTCTAGATGGTTATTCGGGATACAATCAGATTGTTATCGCACCGGAGGACCAAGAAAAAACGACTTTTACTTGTCCTTTTGGTACGTTTGCATAGATGCCATTTGGTCTTTGCAATGCACCTGCCACTTTTCAGAGGTGTATGGTAAGTATATTTTCTGATTATGTGAAAAACATCATTGAGATATTTATGGACGATTTCAGTGTTTATGTTGATTCATTTGATATTTATTTAAATAATCTTGAGCTTGTGCTTAAAAGATGCGTAGACACTAATCTTGTTTTAAACTGGGAGAAATGTCACTTTATGGTAAACCATGGAATTGTTCTTGGTCACATCGTGTCCTCTCAAGGGATCGAAGTATACAAAGCAAAGATATATTTGATTAGAAACTTACAATACCCCACTTCGGTAAGGGGGTTCGCTCGTTTCTTGGTCATGCAGGTTTTTATAGGAGGTTTATCAAGGATTTTTCCAAAATCTCAATGCCGATGTGCAAATTGTTGCAAAAGGAGGTTGCCTTTAACTTCGACCAGGAGTGCAAGGATGCCTTTGACAAATTGGAGGAATTGTTGACTACTGCACCAATTATTAAGTCACCTGACTGGAGTTTGCCGTTCGAGTTAATGTGTGATGCAAGTGATTATGCAGTCGGAGCTGTTTTGGGTCAGAAAGTAGACAAAAGGTCACATGTGATTTATTATGCATCAAGGACCCTAAATGAGGCGCAAATCAACTACTCGACCACTGAGAAAGAGTTGTTGGCTATAGTATTTGCATTAGAAAAATTCAGATCTTATTTGGTGGGTACCAATGTGATTGTATACTCTGATCATGCAGCACTTCGGTACCTATTGAAAAAGAAGGAGGCTAAGCCGAGACTCATACGATGGATTCTTTTGCTACAAGAATTCAATATTGAAATTAGAGACAAGAAAGGTGTTGAGAATACTGTTGCTGATCATCTTAGCAGACTTGTTATTTCCGAAGAAGAACTTCCCTTACAGGATCATTTTCCAGACGAACAACTCTTCTCGATTGAAGAATCAACACCTTGGTATGCTGATATAGTGAACTATTTGGTTACAAGGCAAGTACCTAGTACAATGTCCAACTTTCAAAAGCTAAAGCTTAAGAAAATAGCCAAACAGTATGTGTGGGATGAGCCCTACTTGTGTAAATATGGTGCTGATCAGATTATCCGCAGGTGCGTACCTAACTCTGAATTTCAATCAATTCTGTCTTTTTGTCATTCTTATGCTTGTGGTGGTCACTTTGGTTCCAAACGTACCGCTCTCAAAGTTCTTGAGAGTGGCTTTTATTGGCCTACACTGTTTGAGGATGCATATGTTTTTTGCAAATCTTGTGATAAATGTCAACAAACGGGCAATCTAGGTTCTCGAAATCAAATGCCACTCACACCGATTCTCGCTGTAGAAATATTCGATGTGTGGGGTATTGATTTTATGGGCCCTTTTATTAATTCAAATGGAAAATATTATATACTTCTTGCTGTGGATTATGTTTCGAAATGGGTGGAAGCTAAAGCCACCCATACTAATGATTCTCAAGTTGTTTGTGAGTTTGTGAAGGAATATATTTTCTCTAGACATGGTACACCACGAGTGGTTATCAGTGATGGAGGTTCACACTTCAAGAAATCCTTCCATGCTCTCCTCAAGAAGTACAACATTACACACAAGGTTGGTACGCCGTATCACCCACAAACTAGTGGGCAAGCTGAAGTTTCAAGTCGAGAAATTAAGTCCATTCTGGAGAAAACTGTCAATACTACAAGAAAAGATTGGAGCTTCAGGCTTAACGATGCACTTTGGGCGTATAGAACGGCGTACAAGACACCGATTGGTATGTCTCCATATCGGTTGGTTTATGGAAAAGCTTGTCATCTCCCGGTTGAACTTGAGCATAAGGCTTTTTGGGCGGTAAAGACGTACAACATGGAGTATGATGAAGCTGGGAAACAAAGGAAGCTATAAATCAATGAGCTAGAGGAAATACGTAATGATGCTTACGAGAGCTCTCGTATATACAAGGAAAAGACGAAGTTATTTCACGACAAAATGATTTCTCGAAAAAGTTTTGTTGTGGGGCAGAAAGTTCTTTTATTCAATTCTCGTCTTAAGTTATTTCCTGGAAAACTAAGGTCCAGCTGGGTGGGACCATTTGTTGTTACTAATGTTTTTCCTCATGGTGCAGTTGAAATTTCTAGTCCCAAAACAGGGAAAGTTTTCAAGATCAACGGCCATAGACTGAAGCCATACTACGAGAACTTCACTACAGTGGATGTTGATGAGATTGGGCTTCGTGATTTTCTCCCTCAAGAGGAGTAATCTGAAGATGTGTCAAGTCAGGCTGAGGACGTTAAACTAAGCGTTGAATGGGAGGCAACCCACTGGTTTTGTATTTCTATCTTTATCTTTTATTTTTCATATCATATTTCGATTTCCCACCTTATTTTACTTTGGATATATCAATTACATTGAGGACAATGTAAAGTTTAAGTGTGGGGGAGTATTTTCAGTATTTTGCATATAGAGTTTTTAGAGTCAATTTTTTTTCAAAAATTTTGTAAATATTTGCATTTAAAAATAATAAAAAAACCCTTCAACTTGTAGAGATTTTAGAGTCACTAGCATACTTCTAGGTATGTTTACATAGAGAATTCTGACCGACATAACTGAATTTGGAAGTGATAGGGAACTACGTTCGGATTTCTTGCTTGTTAGAGTGTTAAATAATGGATTTAATCATGTCGGTGATGCAAATGAGGAGCAGAGAGAAATGCATTATTAGAGTTGTTGATCAATCATTAGCGGAGACTACCTATTTTCATATCAACAGAGGCACCAGACCTTCAAATCTTTGTAGATGACTAAAAAGCTTTCTTTTGAGTGTGTGTCACCGTACGTCAATTCCGGGTAGAATGGTGAGCTACCCAACTTCACACCATTTTTCAGCACTATTTTTGATCTCTTGAGTGCTAATTTTGTCAATCATGAGGGTGACGTCTATAGATGAAAACCACCTTCTTGTAGTTTGATTTGCAGTTAGCACCATTCTCTCTCTCGCCAACAACAGGTCCATAGAAACACATCATCATCAGCAAATGGAGCGACATCAAAATCTACAAGGAAAATTGAAGACGTTTAAGGTTTATAAGCAACAATACAAGGAAGAGAAAATTTCATATCAAAGTGAAGCAACATACAATGAGCAGATTTTATATCCATGTTGAAGACTTATTTACAAAAGCAAAGAAAATCAAAAGATGAGAGTTATTGAAGTATATAATACGAAGACAATACAAGTTCTGAAGATCGAAGTGGTAAAGTCCTTCTCCCATGGCCATGTTAATTTTATTATGTTGTAGTTGCAATCTTTTTATCAAAAATAAAATAAAAAATACAAAAAAAATACAAAAAATACAAAAAATACAAAAAGATTTGCATTTAGGATTTTTTTTATCAATAAAGCCATGAGGAAGAAAAACATATAAAGAAGTTTCAAGCAACAAGAAAATAGGGGAAAAGAGTTACAAATTGTCAAAGTTTTATGAAGTTCAACAGTTCATCATAAATAGTTGAAGACCGAAGACGAAGACCAAGAAGATGAAGAAGACGAGCCGAAGACGTTTCTATTGGATGCTGTGAGAGTGGTGCTTTCATCAATTCCAATCGGATGTGAAGGTGGTAAGTACTCTCATCCTTGCTATAGTGGTTGATTTCTTTTCTTAGAGATCATCAAAAAAAGTCTTTTATTTCCCACGATTTTGTGGGGTCTCCAGAAATAATTCGGAAAGTCTTTTATTTCAACGTGTGTAGGATTTCTCTCTTCATTCCTACCTGCACACATGTGATACCCATAAAAAAGCCGTCTTATTGAGTGCAATTATCATAAAATCCTTTTAAGTGAGGCAGAAGTCGAGGCGAAATGCTTATTGATCTCTCTCAAACACGCATTCTCTCATTATGGTGTGGTTATTTCTCACTCAACATTTAAGAATGAGAATATGTTCTTTAGTATTTCTAACTTCTTATTACTAGCATGCAGAAACTCTATGTCCTCATAGCTCTTTGGATGCTTGGGACGCTAGAACGCTTTGAAGTTGGAGCAGGTTTTGTGGGTATATCTCTGGTAAACCCTCACGAGACTATAACTCGTCCACTAGGGACACCTAGGGGTTTAAAGGCTTGTTGCACATGCTAAGTGCAACCGGGTCCCAACGAAAGAAAGTTGTCGTACGTTAGTTTAGTTTAGTTTGCTCGAGGACTAGCAAAAGGCAAGTGTGGGGGAATCTGATAAGTGCATAATTCACATTATTTTAGTGTCAATTCCATGCTAGTAATTGCTTATATTCTTGCAAATTATTGTATATTACGTTTTTTTTCTCTTATTTGTGTTTCATTAGGAGAATCGTCCAAAAAGAAGTGAATTTGCACTTAATTGTGCAATAAAAGAAGCCAGCTACAAAGGGAGAAGAGCCAAATACCAAATGAAACTCGTTCAACCACATGATTTCTTGCTATCATGTTGAAGAGGACGAAAATACGAAGTCAACAGCGAAAGAACGGAGTCATTCTGAGTTCGAATGAAGAAGTTATGAGCAAGACAAGAATTTGGAAGGCAAAAGGGCAAAATGGTCATTTTATAGGAAATTATTGTCGGAAGTGAAATTTGATGACGTTATTAAAGTGGATATTTGGATTCCATTGGGTGATGCTATTCGGACCCCAACTTCCGTTAAGGGGAGACGAGATACTTCATTTGTTTTGCACGATCAGAAGGACTATATGGTGTGACGTGGATAACACAAACTTAATTCAAATACATAAAGAAATCTTTGTAGTCATTAGTACAAAACAAAGCTAGGACAAGTTAGTCTGTGTTAGTGGTGGTCAGGATTTGTCCTGGCAGAGATAAATCAAGGGTTGTGGTTCTCCTGACCACCCCCTACAACTCGCATGCGTGGCATTAATTCCAATATTATGAATGAAAAATGAATACTCAAGTCAAGATATGGATTTTCAAAAATTATAACGGGGAGGTTCAAACTCATGACCTATTGTGTCATAAGAGTGGCCTCTAACCATTGTTCCACCTTGGTTGGAATTAATAGAAAAGATAAATCAACGGTGGTGGTTTGTTCAACTTAAATATCATAATTGCTTTATTAATTAGTGTTTCACTAATTGCACATAATAAATAATCTATTCATTATAAAGTGTTTTATTAATATGTGTTTCACTAATTGCTCATAATAAATGACTAATCATTTTTTAATTATAAATGTTTCTTAATTAATTATAATATGTATTTTTATTAATAATTAATTTTGATAAATAATATCAATAGACACTTTTGGCGACAATGAGTAGTAGAAGAGGTGGAGGCCGAAAGATTAGTGGTGGTTAAGGGCGGCGCCAAGCACAATTATATTTATTTTTGTTCTTTTATCATAAAATGGGATACGAACTCCATTTTTCACATGTATCCAACTTGCCAAGAGTTTTTTGTCCCTCTTTCCTCAAAATCCTGGCTTCGCCCCTGGATTGTGGTGGAAGAAGTAGTGACGGTGAGTGCTGGTGAGTAGTGATGGACAATATTAATTTATGTTGTCGCTACAACATTGATAACATCGTAGTGTGGAAGATGTGGTTGGTTGTTTTTAACACTTTTGATAAAGGAAGTGTTTTATTAATATGTGTTTCACTAATTGCTCATAATAAATGACTAATCATTTTTTAATTATAAATGTTTCTTAATTAATTATAATATGTATTTTTATTAATAAGTAATTTTGATAAATAATATCAATAGACATTTTTGGCGACAATGAGTAGTAGAAGAGGTGGAGGCCGAAAGATTAGTGGTGGTTAAGGGCGGCGCCAAGCACAATTATATTTATTTTTGTTCTTTTATCATAAAATGGGATACGAACTCCATTTTTCACATGTATCCAACTTGCCAAGAGTTTTTTGTCCCTCTTTCCTCAAAATCCTGGATTCGCCCCTGGATTGTGGTGGAAGAAGTAGTGACGGTGAGTGCTGGTAAGTAGTGATGGACAATATTAATTTATGTTGTCGCTACAACATTGATAACATCGTAGTGTGGAAGATGTGGTTGGTTGTTTTTAACACTTTTGATAAAGGAAGGTACCATATATTTCCGGGATGATATCAAACAAGATAATATTTTCATGATCGTAGTTGGATCACGTAAATGGTACCCCTGTTATCTTTGGTACTATATCGTATAAATCATGATTTTTTAATGATAAAATAAAATTATATACACGGAAAAAAAAAAATAATGAAACCAATCAATTGACGACATTTTGTTCAATCTAAACCTCATACATGGCATTTGTGATTGAAAATTAAAATTGCGTCCAACAACCTACATGGGGTGGGCGGCAGTGATGGTGGCTGTGGTGGAGTCAAAAATTGACATTGAGGAGGCCTACTTTTTTTTAAAAGAAATATGTAAACTTTGGTGGACTAAACCATAAATATATATGGACAAAGTACTATTTATAAAATAAACTAAAAAATTCATGTAGTTATTAAAAATTTAAGGGGTTAGAGCCAGGTTAGTCCACCCTTGGCTCTGCCACTAGGTGGTGGTGGATAAAAAAATGGATTCATATGGTTTTATGGTGGTGGCGGGTATTGGTGAACAAAAACATATTATGCTAATTTTGTAATGCCACAAAATATGTAACGTTATATTATAAAGTATAAAACGTGATTGATCATTCGAATGTTAAAATAAACTCGATAAAACACATGTCCATTTTAAAAAATTGGTGCAATCAACTGCCATGTTATGTAATAACCAAACGAACGACACGAATCAAGATCAGAACATATGAAATTATTTATTATCGATTTGTCTATGTAAAGAGTGGTCAGGATTTGTCCTTGGCAAAGATAAATTTATCGCTGGGGTTTGTTTAACTTAACTATTTTTAAATACTTTACTAATTAGTGTCTCATTGATTGTTCATAATGATTAATTAAATTTCTATTATAAATGTCCCTTTAATAATCTAACATAAATACATAATTTTATTAATAAATAATTGTACTAAAAGCTATATTAATTCTAATGGTGATAGTGGAAGTAGGGTTAGTATAAATGATGGCGGGTGTTTGTGAAAGGTGGAGGCGGTAACATTACTATTGGTAGAAGAAATAGTGGCAGTGGATGGTTTTTATGGTGGTGGGTGTTGGTAATAGTAGTGGATAATAATAGTTTTTACTTTTTAGTGAATTTTATTGACCGAGTAAAAAAAAATCTTCACCAAAACATGCAACATTGTATTGTGAAAGATGTAATTGGTTGTTTTTAGCACCATTGATAAGGACAAAAATCAAATATTTCTAGGATAATACCGGAACGTATAAGACAATATGATCATGACTGTGGATCACCATAAAGGCAATTGGTGTGCCCGCGTAAGAGAACATTATCGCTCTCTCAAGTACTATTACATTTTTTTTCCTGAAAGACCATCAATGTCGAGTTGTTTCGCGACAACTACCTACAAAGACAACAACTGTTTGAAAATATTTGTTTGTTCATCAAAATCATTATAAGAAACTCTAAATCAAAAATCTAAATTTCGCCTCCGATGTTTATAAAATATTGTTTATATTTTACATTCTCAAATCATGCGACCTCTTGATTACAAATCAACAATATCAAATTACGGATCAATATGTATAGGTTTCATTCACTGGATTGGAAGGTAGAGTAGATACAAATGGGTAGATAACACAAAGCAGAACATGACTGAGAATACTTCAATAATTTGGTCAAGAAATAAGGTCAAAAATTTAAGATTAACTTTCTATAGGACTAATTAGATCGGCTTCGATAGGAGCCGACTAAAATATGGATTAATAATAATTTCCACGTAAGACAATTTCAAAACATAGTTTGGCTAACTCTGCCTATGTAAAGACTGGTCAAGATTTGTCCTTCCTCAATTGCTATGTTATGTGAGAAGAAGGTGATATCTAAGATTGAGGCACAATTCAAATCCATTAGATTCATACCATTTACAACTGGACGCCTTGAAAAAAATTGATGTGTTGTTATTATTATTACAGGTAAGGGATACATTGACCACACTTGCGCAAATAGCTCACTTCGCAAATGATTGGTGTTGCATGTACTGTCTAGAATGCAACGATGAATTTGAGGAAACAAGGCACCAGAAGCAGTGTCCGGAGTATTTTGGATATAGTAACTTAGACCCGATGAAATACTTATGTTTTTTTTTTTTTTGTTTTTTCACGATCTATTTATTTAAGAAAAATGAACATTGCAAATACATAACATCAACAAAAATTAGACAGATTGTGTTTGATAATAATGGCTACCGATGGTCCGGAAAAGGCAAAAGAAAGGAATTGTTGTAGAGGAATTGTTTGGATATACGATTGATTACTTGATACGAATGAAAGAGGTATAACTATTTCGATTCTGAAATCACATAAAGTTCACAATAGAAGAGGACATCAAGTTTAAAGTTAGTAACAAACATAATCTGGCTAACTAAAATGTTAAAAACAAACAGGATATATAAACTTAGAAATCCATGGGACTTGAAGAGACCAATTTTGAAAACTACAATCTTAGAAAGCAACGATCCACAATACCATAATTTTTTTTTATAAATATTCAATGTAGAAGATGTCAACTTTTGGTGAAGGATCTATTGACAACCTATAAATTTGAAATAGGATCAGGGAGTACAATATGTGTTCAAGGTTCTTTATGAGGTAATGTGTCACCAGATTGTATTCCAAGTGAAGGTAGGAACATATGGAAGTGACAAAATGTTCAAGACTTTTGAAGTTACCAAAGCCTTCGTTAAGACGAACTGTTGGGCACAATACTTTGTTGAAGATTTAACGGCAGAGGTTTGCATATATACAATCCCTTCGAAAAGGTAATTGGTACACATTTGAAACATTGTCATCTGATGGGTGTTGAAAAATTACAGGAAAATCATGTCACATTGGAGAGTTTGTATCATCCGTTCGATGCAAAAAAATATTATTCTCTGCCTATTTGGAGGATTGACAACATGACCATGATAAATGAGTCAGCTAGAGCGAAATAGGAGCATGGGGAGACTTTTATGGACGATATTGATTAGTTGATTTCACTGAGATGAGCGCTGCTGGCGACATATTTCAAAAAAATATTTAAACTTCCATTTTTATGTAGAGCATTATCTCATTATAAGCAATGAACCTAAATATAAAATTGTCTGGAAGTTAAGATTATATTTCTTTCGTTTGAGAAAATCTTCGGTGGTAAAATATTAAAGGAAAAAAACAAGAAAAAAAGAGAGAAAAATCCCGACTATTTTTATGACAAACCCATATTAAATCATAAAGAGTTAATAAGTATTCGGGACACAAATTATACGATATATTAAAAATGAACCAATATCATGGCCCGTGCCGTTATGGCACGGGTTAAGGGCTAGTTTCTTTATACAATGCATTTCAAGGTGGGGCCGATATATCACATGGGCATGTTTGGAGATGTTGGTACAAAGAAGGCATGTTGGGCAGTAAAAATCAGAAGGCTTTTCTTGTGTCAGAAAACAGAGAAGAGTTGTCGCGCACCAGCTGGAGATATTTTTGGTTTTGCATCAAAAGGTATTTGACGCATTTTGAAAAGTGAAATCCAATGGATCAAAGTATATGGGGTGGGATGCGTAGGCACCGTTGGAAGAAGACACATGGGTCCGGCTAAATTACTAGCCATTTGAGAGCCACCATTTTATGCACTAAAAATACTCCCGATGCAGAAAATCAGTACCACTTATTTTCTGAGAAGTTAAAACTCTTTTAACGGACTCTACATCTTTATCATGTCCGTATTTGGCGGAATCGTGGCGGTGACTTTCTTCTATAAATAGAGGTCGATGGAGAGAGCAAAGTTCATCTCGCTTACACTTCTTCCTTAACTTCTTCTTTTACATTTTTTCTCCACCCAGAGAGAGTAGATTTATATTAATCCTTCTTATTTGTTTATTTGCCAATATTTTTAGTCATGCATAGCTAATCTTTTAATTGATTAGGGATGATTTCAAAGTCCTGAACAATGAAGCATTATTTTCTTTAATCACGTTTATTTTGAGTTTTATTTAATTGTTGATTATCTTTATTATTTTTAATGTCTAAGAATATTGAGGGGTTATTTAAAATGATCAATTAAATTAACCAATCAATATTTCTTCTACTAGTTTAGGGTTGCGTGATACGTGTAATTGTCACATCAACTCTTTACACACGTAGTAAATCGCAAGAGCTGACAGAGGGATTTTGTTAAGAAATTGTGTGTAAAGATAACACTAGTAAGCAGACCGAGCTTATGCGTTTGATGCTAGGATCAACCTGATTCACAGAGTGTAAAGCATTCGACTAATTTACACCTTGAGAGCTTATTCTTGGTGGGTTGGTTGGATATAATCTGGTAGTCGAGCGCTTCCGTATCCAGTGGCAGTAAGAATCCGGGGGATAGCAAGGCTTATTGTTATTCTACGGTTGGTAACAGTGTAAGTTAAACAAGAAATAAATTTATATTTAATTAAGCTTCAGTTCAGAGACGGCGAAGGATTCCCTAATCATCTTCTTTATTATTATTTACAGCAAAGTAGTATTTTTTTTTTTTATTAGTTACTTTAATTTGAATTCTAAAAACCCCCCTTTCGGTGACTTTTAACAGCTAGAAACTCCCTGCTCTTCGTGGGAACGAACTCCTTGCCATTATATTACCAGTTAATTGTGTGGAAAGAAGTAATTAATTTGTTGCGTAAACGACGCGCACCAATTGTCAAGCAACTTCAGTGTCAAGAGGAGCCGCAGAGGCATCTCGAAAAAGAAAAGGCAAATCACTTGCACACGATAACCAGGTATGTATATTTTATTCGAATGGGGTACATTAAGTTATGCCATCTTGCTACTCGCTCTGAATTTAAAAATAAGTATGTAGCTTGCTTCTCAAAATTATGAATCGAATAACTATATATTATACCTACATAAGCATCAGAATGCACAAAATGAAAAATGAAACTCATTTTTCTTATTGGCAAACAGAAACAAAGCCGCCCAAATAGTTACATCCCAGAGAGAAACACTTTGGAAAGCATAGTTACAAGGTGCAACGTTACTGAGCAAGTCATTACCCGCCAAAGCTTCGGACTCATTGAACAAGTTCAGCTCCAAGATGAGCTTAAGGTAGAGGAATCCCGAAAGAGAAATGGAAAAGCAGTTGCTCCCTACCAGGTAAAGTTCTGATTTTTAAATTCAACACCCCTCATTTGAATAGGCACAAATTTTGAGAAATATGACAACCTCATTAGTCGATATGATTTTGTTTTGTCAAATACACTTAGAATTTTTATTAGGCATGATTTGCTCCTAAATATTGCCTTCTCATTATGCATTCGGTTTGTCTTCACGCTTGCCAAGATTCTGGACTATAAAACTCATAACTCATTTTCTTTGGTAAACAGGAACGACGCCGAGCAAATAGCTACGTTCCTGGCAGAAACTCACCGAAAGGCATAGTTATTGGTTCAACGGATGGAGAGAAAAACAACAATGATCCAATGGATTATGACACTGATGATGAAGGGGGAAATTACGAGATGTATGTATCCAATCTATTTATAGAAATAAATTAATGTCAAATACACCTATTCATTCTCCTATTCCTGCTTCTTTGTGCATTGCAGAGATACAACTGATGATGACGATGGGGCAGATGATGATAATCGAATCAGTAGGCCTGTCCGTTCACATGACCATGAAGCCGGAGCCAGTACAAGCCGCAGCGTTACTGAGCAAATCATTCTTCACTGAAGCTCAATACTTCTCCAGCAACCTCAACGACGAAGATATTCCAGAGTATCAAATAGGAAGAAGAAAGGTGTGAGGCATTTTCTTGGGAAGATGGACGTGGTATGTATACATTGTGGACCGATGCATTTCATGGATGAAAAGCTCACCAAGTCGACACTAATGAAACCAACATTTGGTACATGTTGCCTGGAGGGAAGGATCGTACTACCGAACTTGAGAGTACCACCCGAAGAGTTTATAGAGTTACTCGAAGGAACTGATGAAGTCGCAAAGAATTTCCGGGAAAATATTCGTAGGTAAGCGACATTCACACACTGCCATTGTTTCACGATAGCATCCTGTAAGAACCTGAACTAAATGTTAGGCCTTACAAAACAGACTCATCCACTAACTGAATAGTTTTTTGTAATGAAACCATCACAGGTACAACACGTCAAACGCATTCACGAGTTTGGGATGCACACTGAAACCACGAAAACTCAAGGGAACAGGTACTTTTGATTCACTACATGTATCAATAGATGATTTATCAATAGCTAAGCAAATGTAGAAAGTTTGAGTTTGGTATATGTATAGATAGATGATTTGTTTGTCTAGCAGAAGGAATTCGTATGTGAACTTAAAGTTAGAAATGCCATTGGTTGTTAGTTTTTGCGATAGGTATTGTATTTGAGTCTCTCCCTTAACTTCCAAAGTTACTTGAAAAGTACACAGAATTGTAAAAGCTGTTGATTTGCTACACGTATTAATTTCGGATAACTCTAAGTTTAATTTTTACTTTAGGAAACCTTATTTCGTAAGTCATTGTTTTGGATTCTAAAAACATGTTTTTGGAAATATTCATTTTTTTGAACTATTTATGGTTTTTATCATTATGCGGCCTTAGATTATGCTGTAACTAAGATACACTACTGTCTGCGACTATGTTGTCAAATGGTTTTTGATCGTTCTAATCCTGCAAAATCCAGAAATCTGAGTAGGTCCCAGAAATCTAACAACCCTTAATTGTATAGCTACTTCAATTGTTAAATGTATCGCTTTGGAGTTTGGACTCAACTCGATCTTCGATGTGTTGAAACAGGCCCACCGTTGTTTACTATTCATGGTCAGCTAAGGCATAGAACTGGAACACTCTTACCTGAAAATCCGCAAAGCGGCACATACTCACAGCTGTACATTTACAATCCTTCAGCCGCAGTATCAAAACGCCTTGAGCTAAACCCAAGGTTAAACATTACGGTGCTTGAGATCATACAACAGGTTCTATATGCCAATAATGCCTTCGTGAAGAAATACAAGCAGGCTTTTGAATTATTAAAAAGCAATGAGTGGAGGGGCCATGACGTCCATGTTTCTCTCCAATACGAAAAAGGGTCAGATCCGAGACGTTATAACCTACCCACAGTAGATGAGATAGCTGTTATATTGCCTGAAGACGGACAAACCATCAATTCTGGAGCGCGTGACATAATACTTCATCTGAAAGGAAATCGTGCTTTGCTGAGAATTAATGAATGCCATCCAGCGTATTTGCCTCTGCATTATGTTCTTTTGTTCCCATATGGTGAATTGGGATGGGAACCTGGGATGGTGCACTGGGATGTCGATCTAGATAAGGCTACAGATACACGGCTCACGCAAATGGAATATTACAGCTATAGGTTGTTTCAGAGGCGAGGTGAGTACTCGACGATATTAAGAGCGGGTATGCTCTTCCAGGAATTCATAGTCGATGCTTGGGCAGCAACTGAACAGAATCGCCTTCGGTGGATCAGGAAAAATTAACCCAAGTTGCGAGTTCAGAACTATAAAGGGCTTGCTGACCTTGGGGTTTCAGGCAACATAGCGGCGGAACGTGGTCAACCTGTCATACTCCCATCCACATTTATAGGAGGTCCTCGGCACATGTACGAGATATATCAAGACTCAATGGCGATCACCAGGTACAACCAGACTTTCCCTGATATGTATTCCTCACCATTATAGTGCTATTATCTCAGTTATTTTTGTTGTTCAGTAATTCTCTAAATTTACCTTTTGTTAGAAGAAAAATCTGTTGATAGATTAAATGCCCAAAGTCCTGATTCAGAAATACGTGATGAACCTCTTCTCCCTCCGAAACATAGTTAAGTAATTAGCAACTAATTTAGAAATGCATACCAAGTCTGACATACCCCACCAATAATGTATGTCAGAAACTAATTATCATTCCACTGAAGTTTAAGAAAGTAATTAGCATCCAAATTTTGTTGAGATGGATTATGGTTCCTCGCAGAGAAGATGGATTATGGTTGTTAATTCTTTTGTTCATTAGGTTGTTAGATTTTGTATTCTGATACTTGCACATGATAATGTTCACAATTGTGACAGGATATACATGAGACTATGTGTGACAATTCCATACTTGCATGTAATAACCTCAGATTTTGTCCGTGTGTATTATAGGTCATGTATTTTGGCTTTTCTGTCGAGGCTAACCTTTAATCTACTGTTCTCAGTAATAAGATGGATGTGTTGGCTGCATTTCACATTTTTGTGGATTGGATATGTTTTACTCTAGGCATATGAATATCTCTTTTACATGACATACCTCACATATCAGAAATTGGTTGGATTCTATAATCAATTGACTGTTAAAAATTGCTAATATACTTTTCCTTTTCTTGCTAAAAGGTACAACCATCATCCAGATATATTCTTCACCATGACAGCAAACCCGCGCTGGGAAGAAATTACAAGTGCTCTGTTAGAAAACCAACAACCACACAATAGGCCTGATTTGGTGGCTATGGTGTTTGAGCTCAAACGTAAGGCGCTGATAAAAGAAATAGAAGATAAGAAAGTGTTTGGCAGGGTGGTTGGATATGTTTACACTATAGAGATTCAAAAGAGGGGTTTGCCGCATATGCACATGTTGATTTTTCTGGACAAGGCAGAAGAAATACACACCCCGGAGCAAGTAGATAAGATGGTATGTGCCGAATTACCCAGATGAAAAAAAAAAGACCCGAATCTCTTTCAGACTATATAGAGATGCATGGTTCATGGACCGTGTGGTGCTAGGAAACCAAGTGCAAGTTGCATGGATGGCGGCAGGTGCACCAAAGACTATCCGAAACAGTATGCAGAGTCAACTTCAATTCGTGAAGATGGGTATCCAGTGTATCGCCGACGCAATGATGGCCGGGTTTTCCATTATCGCAACCAGTCATACACTAATATGGATGTGGTCCCTTACAATCCATATCTTAGCAGGTTGTTTGACTGCCATATCAATGTCGAGGTCTGCTCCAGCGTCTGAGCCGTGAAGTATATACACAAGTATATCTACAAGGGATATGACTTGACGATTATGGTTGCTGGTGGTGGCCCCAACGAGATTCTTCAATATCGAATGCAAGGTATACCGGAGCACTGAGGCGACCTGAGATTACTTGGAAACCGTCTACACAAAGAGAAGCCCAAAGTACAATGGCTAGCGGTACATCTTCCGGGCAAGCAATGAGTTATTTATGATACTGAGATGATCCCGTCAAGTAATTCAGACAAGGCGAGAAAATGTAGTAACCACTTTGATGGGGTATTTTGACTACAACAGTTAGTGCTTATTTCGACTTTGTCCTGCAACTACAATCTCTGCTGATTTTTGCATTTTGTTCTCTCGTTGTCTTTACATCTTGCATAATATTATCTCCGTTGTGTTTCAGTTCTTGCACAAACTGCTCATTGTAGTTAAGTATTCTTGCATAGGAAACCAGTTCAGTTCCTAAAGTAGAATGCATTCTCAGAAGTATATTTTGTTATCTGTCTTTAGTAGTCATTCTAAAATTTAGGTCCCCAAATACAGGACGATGTGTAGGTGGTTTTAGAGCTTAAATCTTCTACATTATGTTAATCAAGGTCGCATCTTTCAAATCACCGTTGAATCCATCAAAACATAATTTTTGTGCATTTACTGTTGCATTGGTGGCACCGTGACAGTAACAGTAAGGTAAATCGAGAAGAAAACTACAATTTAGTCTATTTAATAGACTGATTAAATTGCATGTTGAATGTTTCATTGTTATTATTATAGAAAGGGGACATATTCTAAAGTTTCTGAATACTACAGGTTAAATCCAGAAGATGATGCATATACCTACCATGACTTTCCACGGAAGTTTGTATGGTCAGGTGAGATACGGTCCTCGGTGTGTCCATTTCCTTCTTTAGTTTACATAGCTATTAGTTACTGAAACACATTAGTTACTGAGACGATTGTGGTGATAGTCTGATTCCGGTAGTAGTTACTGAAATGGCCGTCATACGTGTGCTTATTTACATGTTTTGAATATGTAATTGAATTAAGTTACTGAAATTAAACATCTGAATTATGTTCATGTTATTTTGTTAGATAAGAAGTGGTCTCCTCGAAAGAAAGGCTTTGCTATTGGGAGAATGTATTTTGTCGCTCCAAACAGTGGCGAACTATATTATCTGAGGTTGTTGCTTACGGTAGTAGCGGGGGCAAGATCGTTCAAGCACCTGAGAACTACGATGAAGAATGGTGTTCAAGAGGTCTACCGGACTTTCAAGTCTGCATGTATTGCACTAAATCTGTTGGAAGATGATGGAGAATGTGATAAATGCTTCAAAGAATCCGTCGTGATCAAAACCGGACATCAGCTACGACAACTGTTTGGTATAATACTAAACAAGTGCAGTCCTACACGGCCAGAAGTTCTATGGGAGAGGTATGGAAAGGATATATGTGATGATTTACCATTTAGGATCAAAAGACAATACGGAATTGAAAATCCAACGGAAGAGCAGGTTTTTGATTACGGTCTTTACCTCATGGAGAAAATAGTTCAGGAGGAAGGGAGGGAAATGAAGGATCTTGGAATGCCCCAACACACCGGTGACTGGAGCCGAATTATTGGAAATCGATTACGATGGGAGCAAAGAGAATTGCAGTTTGAGATTCAAGAATCAGCAGTGGATTCGAATGTGGATAAATTCAATACAAAACAAAGAAATGCGTTTGAGACAATTACAGATTCTGTAGTGAATAATATTGGTAGAACGTTCTTCTTAAATGGTAGTGCTGGGACGGGGAAGACTTTTGTGTACAATACATTGGCAGCAACACGTAGAAGCAAGGATGACGTTGTTTTAACAGTCTCTTCTTGCGGCGTCTCTGCATTGCTTCTAACTGGTGGAAGGACAACACATTCTACCTTTAAGATACCTTTCGAGCCACAATTTAATTCCAAGTGTAATGTCGATTTTGATTCGATCGAGGCGGAATTGTTTCGAGCTACGAAATTGATCATATGGGATGAGGTGGCAATGCAACACCGATTTTGTATTAAAGCGGTAGATCGTACTCTAAGAGATGTGAGATCAAGTGACGAACCATTCGGAGGGATCACCGTCGTGCTTGGAGGAGACTTTAAGCAAACTTTGCCAGTTGTACAAAAGGGACGTAGATAACAAATCATAGACGCCTCGATTAGAAGCTCTGTTTTATGGAGAGACGTGAATATGCTTAAGCTAACACAAAACATGAGGCTTGAGAGTCAAGATCCTGAGAGCATTGCATTCGCTGAGTCTTTACTTAAGGTACATTTTCCATACATGAAATTCTTCTCTTGCCATTATCCATTATTATTCTGAATTTTATGCTTATGAAACGCAGTGCAATGTTTCTGTGTTTGTGGAGTCGTTTTGTGTATAGGTATGTTTATCAAGAAGTGCAGTACTGTAGTCAGTTGTACTTTTCTGTAGATAGCTTCTTCCTCCTAGAATTAATAGAGGAGGTTTTAGGTACAACGTATAGTTTCCTCTTTAGGCAGTAACTTCCTCTTTACTGTGTACAATTTCGTTGTTCAAATAGAATGGAACTGATATCATATAGGAACTGCAAGTCACCAGCTTATTCCCTGAAACAAAGAGCTGCCAAACTACACAGCCTAAAGGAAGTGGAAATTGTGTGTCAGCTACAAGGTAGCTTAGAGGAAGTGGGAACTGTGTTAGCTACAAGTCGGCCCATTATGCCACTTACAATCAAATTGGGTAACATTTATGCAATGTATCTTGCATTTGAACTACAATTTTTTTAACTGCAATGTTTATTGTTTTGAACATTAAGTCCAGTGGTACATACTTGCTTAGGTGATTACTAGATTGATACAAAAAACTTCATAGAACTGCATAATTACACTACATAATGGAAAGCTAAGACTCACAGCTCATTAAGCATTTTGGGGAGCCCGTTTACGGGCATTTAGTTAAATTTTTTCTCCTTGCATACTTAGCCACCGCATTTGCCACAGTAGATATTAATTCCTTCGATATACTTATGTCATTTTGCAGGTGGAAGGAAATCCAGAGCCAAAAATTAACTTGCCATCTGCTATTTCAAAATCTGCCAATCTACAAGAGTTGATTTCAAAGATATATCCGGGAATTGAAGAAATGAGCAAGCCCACTGCAGAATATATGACCGAGAGAACAATATTGTCTCCTAGGAACGACGAGGTTTCAGAAATAAATAAAATTGTGTTGGAGATGTACAATGGTGAATCTCACACGTTTCTCGCAGCAGATAAACAAGAGCAGGTTAATGGTGAATCATTAACAGGTACAACCTATACGAGTGAAACATTAAACCAACAAAATCCACCAGGAGTACCGCCATTCAAATTAGATCTTAAAGTCGGTTGTCCAATTATGTTGTTGCGTAATCTAGCTCCTAGAAGTGGACTACAATGGTACTAGGTATGTGCTTTATCCATATTATCACATGTCATATGATTCACCTCATTTATTCTCATTGTGTTGCTTATATTTAGAACCCTAGACTTGCTTCGATGATTGTTTAATTGTGCCATGATTTGTTGTGTTATCAGGTTGAGGGTAGAGATTTGCGAACAACATGTTATTGTGGCTACAATTTTAACAGGAGATAAGGCTGGGGAAGTGGTTTTTATTTCGCGCATATCTCTAACACCATCTTCATCGCACGTCCTCATTCGAATAACTAGGAGACAGTTCCCAATCAGGTTGGCTTATGCGATGACCATAAATAAATCTCAAGGTCAATCACTGAAGTATGTGGGGGTAGACTTAAGGAGTCCCGTATTCAGCCATGTGCAGCTTTATGTTGCACTGTCCAGATGCACAAGTGCCGGGAGGATCCATGTGTTACTCCCAAAGAACATTACTAGACATGAAGCAACAAATGTTGTGTATCCAGAAGTCCTGTCATAAGTTTGTTTTCGAAATTTGATTCTTCTGCTTTTATCACCAATGTCTATTCTTGGCTAATTTGATGTTTAGTTTGTGCTAATTGTAATGTCGAATGCACCACTTGGAATCGACATGATCAATTACATTGGCGCACAATTATAGACTAATTTAAAAAAATACTAATCTTTTTAAAAATAAACTCAGCTTCAAGTTATAATAGAAATTTCTTTTTAAAAATGAACTTAAATTAGTTCTTTGTTATTAACTGTGTACTATGAAATTTGGTAGCTCTGGTGATGCAATATACATAAAGACAATATACAATGGAATAACTGTTTGCTATGAGATGCCTCGCCTCCACCACCACTGATGGCATGGGCATTGGCCATAGCACCAACACCCGATGTGCGAAATTCAAGAATTCACGTACTGAATTGTCACATATATATATAATGCCAAATTTCCTAAACTATGCAATGAATAATTTGTCCCTGAAAATATGGCATAATCGGGTTATGTGGACATTTATAAACTATGTTTCCTACAATCGGTTTATGTGTACATTAATAAGGACCGATTCTGGGTTTTCTTCGTCAATTGTAGAAACTCTACCCAGAATAAGTCTACTATTGCATGAACATCTATGTTGCACGGAAACGAACACGGGACACAGTTACGACACGACACGGTTGCGGGGACACGTCAAATCTTAAAAATACGGGTTGCGGGGACACGTTATATATATTACTCACATCATTAAAATGAAATATTACTACAATCTACACAACAAAATAATTACTCTTATTTTTAAAATATTTGATTACTAATTATATAAAATTAATAATAATGTAATAATGGTAAAGTTTTTCATGAATAATGCTTGGATTTGACTAAAACAAGAATAAATTAGCGTCACATTTAGTTTATTTTGATTTTCCAAACCAAAATAAATCATTTATGACGTGTCCGAAAGTGTCCAATTGGTGTCCGCAAGTATCCAATACCAATTTTTACGCGACACGTGATGTGGCGTGTCCATCGAGTGTCGGGAAGTGTCGTAACCGTGTCGTGTCCGTTCACGTGTCCGACACGGTTACGGCATCTTTCTTGAAGTGTCCGTGCAACATAGATGAACATCAACCGATTTTGGGTTGAGTTTTTAAAATAAAAAATTAAATTTTTTTCAAGTTTTGATAATGAATTAACAATAGTTTCTTTCAGGATTAACTTGATTAAATATCACTTAATTACCCAAAATATCAGGGACAATTTAACCATTAAGTAAAATATTTGCATAAAGGGATTTTCCATTGTTCTTCAAAATATCTTTTTTTGTCCTGTAATGATAGGCCTTAAATAAGAACGCGCTATTGGGGGATGCTTATATTAATTGGGGGATATAGAAAAAAGACAAAAACAGGATTTAAATAGTAAATCAAGGTCACCCCATATCCATGTATTTATACTAATTCCTAATCTACCCCTCATTAATCAGGTTTAGTTGTTAATAATAATTAGTTATGTTAATTGATTAGTTTGAAAATGATTTATAGAAATCATTAACATTTTGGAGAGATTAAAAGTATGTATGTTGGGTTCAAATTTTTTGGTTGAGATGAGTGACCATAGTGACCAAAGAGATGCCTCCGAGTCTTCACGTTAGCAACAAATATGTCTTATATGTAGAATCTTCTTCTGATGTAACTTTGGATTCACCATGGCTGCACCTGCAAAACATCCTGTCGGCATTGATATTACTATGAATACCATGCCATAACAACCTAAACCGGCATGGTTTTCATAGTTATATCAATGCCGGCGCACCATATTTTCACGTACCAGGGAATATTCAACCAACACAGTGTGCCGGCGTTGTTGTCGGTCGTCCATCCATGCCGGCATTTGTTGGAAATTTTCATAAATGTTTGCTACTATCCGGGGGGTCCAGGGGGCGTGGCCCCTCCCGGCATTGATATTTTTTCTGGTTTTGAAATTCAAAACCTAATCCGTTTTGTTTTTTTTCTGGTTTTAATCAGTCCACTGTCGGCACAATTAGTTAATTCTCGAGCATGCCGATATTGCTAACGGCATAGTATGTTGCTTAAATTTCTTTGCCGGCACATGATGTAAAGTATCCAGAAAATTGAATTTTTTTTCACTTGACTACCGGCATTGATAAGTTTCTATCGAGCATGCCCGCATTTAGTTACGACATTGAATATTAGTTACCAAGCATGCCGACACCATTTTTCGGCATGGTCTTCATCACTTCTGGCATGTCTTCATCACTTCCGGCATGGTCTTCCATCACTTCCGAACGTTTTCAAAGTGAGGAGCCGTGAGAGAAGGAGAAGAGAATTTGAAAGGGAATGGGGAAAATTTATAATTTGAAAGGGAGTGGGGAATATTTAGGTTTCAAAGCACTAACCCTAAAAGAGATTAATAAGAGGTGAAGATGGAAATGGGGATATGATTTTGTTTTTTGATTTTTATTTTGAGGGAAGGGTATTTTAGTATTTTTGCCCCCAAAACACCCCTTAGCAGACACTATTAATTGGGGAAAGTAATTTATATCCCCCAATTAGTTCAAGTATCTCTGATCGCGCGTTCTTAAATAATACGCCTAAGCTTCGAACTTGGAAGGTTATCGAGTTAAGCAATGGCTTACCACCAAAAAAATCCGAAATCAAAGGTGGGTAGGATGTAATAAGGTGTATTGAAAATGGTATTCCTCAATTACATATTAAACAAACTTGCCACACCCCATGAGCCCCTGTAAAATGTGGATTAACAAAGCACTAACCTTTCCATTTTCCATAGGCATCCTCTCCCACCCAAACCTTAAACCCTACAATCTCCTAAAACCCTGCACCTTCAAACTCTATTGTAACTCTTCCACGCCCAAAACAGAAACCCTAATCATGCCATTAGATGAAACAGATGTTGGCATCCATTGTTACATCTCTCAACTCCCTGGATTCCGTGGAGTCCTTAAACAAAGATATGCAGATTTTATTGTTAACGAAGTTGATACCGATGGGAATGTTGTCCGCTTAACTTCCTTAGCTGCTCCTTCAGAGGTAATCAAATGCAAATCCCTTTTTTTAATTATTTGATGGTCAAGATTAGATTAGATTAATAATTTGATTTTGATTTCCAGAGTGTTGAAGAAAAGAAGGAAAAAGAAGAAGAAAAGGAAACGGAAACAACGTATACATCTGAAATTGAATCGTTTAGATTACTTGCTGGTGATACTGATGCTGATTTATTGAAAGATTTTATCGATAGAATAAGAACTTCGGGCGGGGGCAAAGATGAGATATCCCCGATTGTTCTTTCTCCTGATTATGATAAAATTCATAGAACGGCAAGTTTTAATCGATTTTTTCATTTAAAGCTAATTTATGGCGTTTGAAGTGTTGTTTGATTGTATTATTTATTTTACTTTATTTTTGAAATGTTTTCAGGCAGTTCATAATTATTTTAAGTCGAATTTAAAGTTTCTAGTCACGGATACAGTTGATGGACCTGACTCTGCGTCAAAATGTATTAGAGTGAGGCAACATTCAGGTGGAAATGAGAATGGTAGGGGTTCTAGGAAAAGGAAAGAAAGAGGGGGTAAGCCTTTTGATAGTAGAGGTACTGATGATTGGCCGGAGACCTTGGGCAAGTTCCTTAGGTAAATGACACTCTTTTAATTCCGTATTATTGTCTTTCTGGTTTATTTGATTACGTAACCACTCTAAGGGGATATTACTTAGATATTATGTAATCACTCTAAGGGGATATTACTAAGATTTGTGTCTTACTTTATTCCTTCTGTTGAAATGTTTGTCTGCCTTACTGCTTCAGGTTTAATCTTTTCAAGGAGAATAAGGACACACAAGAGGCATTGGGAGTGATAGGAAAGATGCTTGGCGTCCAGGTAACATCCTGTGTTTGTTTGTTTGTTGGTGGGTTTTGCTGAAAATTAGATAGACAGAAAAATTGCTTACAGTTGCTTCGCATATTAGTATAGGATTTGTTTCTCGTTTAAGCAATAGTCAAGGATGAGAACAGTGGTCATATTTTTATATCCACGAGTATTTATATCGGTATGAAATGTTATGGTAACTCTTCACTTATATCAGTGACAGTAGTTGATTTATTTTCATTTTCATTCTTTTTTCCTGCAGCAACGGGCATTTGGGTTTGCAGGTACGAAGGATAAGCGTGCTATAACAACTCAAAGGGTAAATTTTTCTCCTCTCTGTGTTATTTGCAAACTCATATTTACAAGGTCTTGACCTGGTGTTTGCATCCAATACTCACAGAACCAAAACGCTATGATCTTTGATGACTTAGATCATTCATCTTGACATTTGGATTTTTTTTCCCCTTATGAAGGTAACTGTTTTCAAGCAGCCGGTAAAAAAATTGGCAGGCCTGAATGGTAGATTAATCGGTATCAAAATTGGAGACTTTTGGTAAGCTGAAGTAAAAACTTTCATTTTTGCTTTTTATATTTAGTTCTGCAACTGTAGATTATCATACAATGCCGAAGTGCTCCGATGTGAAAAATGCATAATTTCTCCAGCTATGTCAAGGAAGGACTTTCTCTTGGGCAGCTCCAAGGAAATCGATTTACAATTACTTTGAGGTAATGACTTCTCTCATCATGATTAAGCTTTTGATGTTTCATTGTACCTCCCACAGCAACTATTAAGTATTCCCCGTGTTTTAACATCCACCATGGTACACTAACATATCTTCTCAGAGGAGTTACAGCAGATTCCGAGGATACTATAAAAGCCGCCGCAGATTCATTAGGAAGGAGTGGATTTATCAACTACTTCGGTTTGCAAGTATAATCCATAAACTATATTTTGTTACACGTAAATTAATGATATACTAATAGAGACATGATTTTAGGATGAAATGGTTCGCTTATCACTCATACACCATACTGGGATCCCCATTCGCTGTTATCAGTATGGGGTGGGCATCCCAAAGATCTCCAGCACTACTGACACTTTGATATATAACCCCTGCCTAGTGGATCTATCTGATGTCAGCCCAGTTAAAGGATCATTTTTTATTTTTTTTGGAGTGTGTCGCGCAATATGTTCCTAGATATCTTATGCATTTTGTGAGACTGTGATAGCTCATATACGGTTTTGTTGATAAGGGTTCGTTGATTTTACATTTTAATGTATTTCAGCGTTTTGGAAGTGGTTCGGTGCCTACTCACCTTGTTGGAGCAGCATTACTTCGAGGGGAGTGGAAAACTGTTGTTAGCATGATTCTTGATCCAAGAGAAGGGGATATCCTTTTATTGTCATGTAGTTTGGTGAAACAGTTGATCCTTTCGTTTTAACAGTAAAAAGAAGCTTTAGTGTATCATTTGGAACCACATAATTGTTGTCTTTGGCTACTTAACTCTGGAAAAACAGCGGGACATCGTCAAAGAGGCTCGTGAATATTACAAGGAAAGTGGTGATATTGATGGGACCCTAAGGAAATTACCCCGTTATCTTGTTGCCGAAACAGCTATTGTAGGTTCCCTGGCATTCTACTGCTACTTGTGTAATTTCATGTATCTGGACCTTTTCTGATAACTTCCGAGGACCTATTTATGTTATTTTTATGTTTGCACATATTGCTTCATTTTGTGGTTAACATAATATCTGATTTGGTCTTTCTTCAACCAGCTCCAGTGCTTGAAGAAATGCCCTGGGAACTACTTGCAGGCCCTGAAGGCTATACCGAGGACTCTGAGGATGATGTAAGTGACATTAGGGATCTTAGAAGTATAAAAATGTGATATTAGCTGGTCATCATATTTCTTATAGTCCCAACTTCTTATTGTGACATCTGTTCATTTCCCTTGAAAGATTCGCTATCCTAGGTTGCTTCTATTTTTCATTCAAGTTGGTGTTACATTTGTATGCCTCATTTGTAGACTCTTTTGTGTTTTTTAGGTACGTGCACAGTTACCAAAGTTACTTATGGAACCATGCGGCTAGTATTAGAGTGCAAAAGCATGGTATGTGTTCGTCACTGTTCTTTCGATACCTTTAGGTATGTCATATATAAGTAAACAAATGAGATGCTGTATTGATAGGCCATTGCAAGAGATAATTAAGACAGGTTTGTTAGAGATGCATAAAGTCGTAAACACAGTGCCACCCTCTATTTGCTTTTATAGGATAAATCTAGTGTAACAAGCACTCGGAATAGGGATCAAGGACGAGTCAGGGAACCTCTATACTTGTCTTTTTATTTCATGCTTTTCCAACTGTGTTGTTATTGATGAGTTCGATTCATTGCAGGGATTGCCCAAGTTATACTAGGAGATTTGGTACTCTGTAAAGAAGATTCTACTGAGAAAGTGACTGAAGCCATTATTACTGAATGTGAAGATGATAACCCCATTGAGGCAGGGGATTCTGGCCTTTTGGATGAGATCTCTGGAGCAGCAGTTCCTGAAGAAATTGTCAGTTCTGTGAAGGTGCAAAAAAATCACTTCTGTAATTTGTGTCTCCAATTTATGGAGATAAATCTATTCACTTTTCCAGCAATGTGTACTAGTGTTAGTTCTCACCTTATTGAAAAATCCTGTGTTTGATTCTCGTGTTTTCTCTAATCCTGCGGATAATTAGTTTTATGGGATTTAGCTGATGATGGTAAGAAAAAATAAAGATGAAAGAAATAGCAGAGACGTGGTCTTAAATTATCATTCTTAAATAAATACATCTTACTGTTATTAAGGTTAATATTTCGAAAAAACTTGTTATTTGCCTACAGGTTGTAAATTCTGAGGATCTTCTCAAGGGAAAATATTCAATTGAGGATATTGTACTCCCTCTCCCTGGGTAAGAGTGGCCTAGCGGGAGTTATTGTTTTTTCTATTTTTTTTATTCTTCACTGTTATTTCTTAATCCTTATATCTTTTTTCTAATGGCAGTTCCAGAGTCATCTATCCGATGAACGATGTTGCTGAAATTTATCATGATCTGGCAAAGAAGGTGCTCCTTTTATACATCTCCATTCTCATTTAATCTCTATGACGTGGTTAAAAACTTCAATCATTTGTTCTTATTTATTCATTTGTTTGATAATCCCAGGACAATATCAACTTGACAGAATGTGTACATAGTTCCAAGTGAGTTATTAAAAAGTGTTACTGTTTTTTCACTGTGCGACACATATCCTTGCTCTGATATTAATAATGCCCCGTCTGTATTTCACATTTAGGGAGTTTTCTATAATGAGTATGACAGGAGGCTATAGGCGGGTGTTTCAGAAACCAATTGATTTTGAATGGTACATCTTTTTTATTCTCCACATATCTCCTCTCGTAATACAATTTGCCTGTACCTCCATTTGGATTTTCGTGTACATGTACATTCTTCCTATTTATTTGTTTTCATTTGTGTGGGCTGTAGGGAATTGCTGCGCTATACAGATGTTAATCTCCCACTTGCAGAGACAGATTTGGATGTAATTACAAAATCAAGAAAAGTAAACATAGGAGAAGAAGCCTTTACCAATGAAAGCAGTTGCAAGAATCATGCTGACAACACAAAGCGGTCAGAAGATTTCAAATCAGAGTATAACAATGACATAAAGGATGGGGCAGAAGAAGGATTATCCCAAGTTGCTCTTAAGCTAGGTTTAACTCTTCCATCTTCTTGTTATGCCACGATGGCCATAAGGGAGCTGCTAAAAACATCAACCTCGGTATGTCCTCACAAGTTGGGGGTTTTTGCTTGTTTACTTGTTATTTTGGTTGGAAATCTTTATCTTATGGTGAAAAACTGAATTTTTATTGCAGGTGGCCTTCCATAAAACACTGAACCAATGAGAAAATTCTTATGTTATCTGGTCATGTCAATGGCTCGCTCCTATCTCAAACCTGGGATAGCTCCTATGAAGCTGAGAATTTGAGGATACCTTGGGATGGTAGTCAATCAGTGATTTTCTAGTGTAGAGACATGGGCTGTATATGTACACATATATTGTGTTTTTTGTGATTCAAGTTTCATGTACCTGACCCGAGCTTAAAGAGCTTTTACATGATTTGGTAATTCATTGGATTTATTTATGTAGCTTTTTCATGATTTGGTAATTCATTTCTGCACTTATTGGTTTCATATATGAGGGAGGATCCATGGACACTCTTAGATGGACAAGGTCGGACAAGATTTGTGCCATTTTCTCCGCAAAACCCAAACGATAATGAATTTAAGCCTAATATTTTGATGGTATCTTCTTCTTATAAGACTCTACATTCCTATAAAAATGAGCACAATTCGAGATGTATAAAACCACCATCTACCCCTTTGAATACCAGTCGTTCAAAATTAACGGTTGAAATTAAGATCGGTAGATGGTCAGGTTTGCTATCTCGAATTGCATTCATTTTTAGTAGGAATATAAAGTCTTATAATAGGAACATATCATTAAAATATTAGACCTAAATTCATTGCCGTTTGAGTTTGCCGGAGAAAATGACGCAAATTTTGTCCGACCTTGTCCATGGATCCTCCCTCTCCATTGCAACTAAGAGTTTTGACTAATAAACTAAAAAGATCTGGATCGAGATCCACGTATTGTCCTCCCACTCTTCATAAAATATCACTGTAGAAACTAAAAAAATCACAATCGAGTAGGTCATAATAGTCGATTTTTGTTAAAGGGAGAGCAAAATGTGATCCGGGAGAGCGAAAATCTCGTTGTCCACTCGCTAACTCGGTCGATTCCTAAAATGAGTCAATAACTATTTTACTTTGGCCAGAAATACCCCTTTCTCCTAGCCAAAAATATCCTTTTATGTCGCCGACGGATTTATTAGGCTGATTCTTTGAGAAGTTCCATTGGGAAGTAGCTGATCATTTACGGTGGGAATTAAGGGAACTCGGGTCTTTGGAGCCATAAATGCGCTGACAAGGTTGGTGAAGAGATAAGAAGGACTCGGTCAAGGAAGACTCGGCCAAGGATCCCAAGGGCGACATCGATTACCCCCAAACGGGCGACACCGAGCGACGAGATAGCAGAGGCAGACATCACTCGGCTTAACGCACCGTCCCGAACGAATATGAACAATCGGCCGAGACATCGACCGATTACCCGAGAGGAACATCGAGGAAGCTACGCTAGGCCTAACACCGAAGTACTGGTGTATCATCACTTGTAACTATAAATAGAGACCATGTAGAGAGGAAGAACCCAAGCAAGAAGTGAGGAAAGAGAGCATACTAAAGGCATTGAGAGAGAGAAATCCGTCTTGTAACCTTGAATCGAGTAATAAGATCTTCTTTATACCCCGTGGACGTAGGTAATCATGCCAACCACGTACACCTCGTGTTCTATTGCTTCTCTTGTTTGTCTTGTTTCTTTGTGTATGTGTTTAGTTACCTTTGGATGTAGAGGTAGGATTTTCTACATCTACATTCTGGCGCCGACTAAGGGGACCGATTGATTTTCTACGAGCATCCCAGCCGAGTTTTATCCTTTCTGGGTAATCAATCGGTCTGGAGAGTACTTGTGATCTGCTGGTGAGTAGAGTTGTTTGAGTGTTGCTTCTTATGTTTTTGTTAAGTGCTGACCGCGTCGGTGTTGTTCGTTAGGAGATCAACCGCTCATTGTTGAATGCTTTGCCATCCGGCGCCGAGAGGCCGCCGAGAGGGAGGGTCTTCGTCTCTTGTTGCAGCAAGAACGGGAGCGAGCTCGAAGGTTGGAGAAGGAGCTGGCCGAGGCCCAAGGTAATCGCTTTACTCTCTACTGGTTATGGTTGATCTTGTAGTGCCAATATCCTAAGCTCAGTACTCCCTGCCTAGCCGAATTTTCTAGTGCGGAGGCCGATGCTGCCACGAGGTGCCGTTTGTTAAAAAGGGAAGTTAACATAGAACGGGACCACGTTTCGAACTTACAGCAGAGAATAGTTAATAAGGATGCTAAGATTGATCGCTTAGAAACCGATATCGAAGATCTTCAGTCCAAGCTCCATCGCTATGAGACTTTTGAGTATATCCCCGAGGAAATTGATAATCTGAGGGCGAACCTAGCTCATTTCCAAGGTATAGCGGGTGATAAAACGTTATTAGCCGGACAACTTAGAAGTTCAATGTGGTCGGCTAAGACTTCAGGTCCGAGATCTGCATGCAGATCGCCTTCGGATCTTGGGGGAGAGGGACGCTACTGAGAAGCGTAACCGAGAGGCCCTTGAGAAGCTCAAGGAGTTTGGAAAGGTTTCTGAGGAGTTGGATTGGGTGCGTGCCCAATTGTCGGGTTTGCAGGCCGCCCACTCTCGACAGAGGGAGGAATGGAGTGATCACAAGAAGTATTGCCCCACTAACGAGTTTAACGAACAGCGGATTCCTTGAGCTTTCTTCGAAGATGTCATCTCTCGAGTGTAGCCTATCTGAGTCCGAGGAGTCTATTAGAATAATTGCCCCTTTGTTAGAAGGTGGTGTGCTTTGTGTTGTGCTTTCCGCGTTGCTTTCTTACTGTTGCTATTGTGTGACTGACCATTCTTGTTGCCTTTGCAGTAGAAACGAAGAAGACGGCATCGTTGGAGGAGGAAAACATCCGTCTCGAAAGGGAGGGAGGCTCAATTGCTCGATCGTGTGGCCACCGCTAAAGCGGCGTCCCGGCGCGGCTAGCGAGAGGACCTTGCTGCCGAGAAGACGAAGTTCAATGACGAGCTTGTCTCGAAGGTTAGGGCCGGTGTGAAAGCGAAGCTTGATAAGAAACGAGCGATGTTGCCGCCAAGAAGACTGTCCTGGTCCGATTTCCTCTAAAGAGTGATTATGTTTTTTGTAGCGCTGCGTCGCTATCTTGCCCTTTTCCTCGGGTTGTAATTCGTTTGAACACCTTTTTAATTTCTTGCATAACTTGCTATGGGGTCTTTGCGTCGCCGGTTTGTTTGCTTTTCTTCTTTGTTGGTGCTATGATACTACTGACGTTATTATCCTTATTTATGCTGAGTTGCCCATATGTGGTTTTCTGTCGTGGTCTCGTTATGTATGCCTGTGGATAAAACATGGCTCATGCGCAGAAGAACATGAAAGTATACTTACCCGATCGATTTAGAAAATCGGATATGAGGTAGGAAAGTATACTTACCCGATCCGATTTTCACGGATATGACGGTGTTGGGAGGCTTCTTTCAGGTCAGAACAATGTATGTGTTTAGTTACCTTTAGATTTCTTCTTTTCTTGGCGTTTCCTCGACCGTCTTTCCTCGTTCGTTGGATGTCTATCTGCACACATTGTCTTGCCGCTTGGGGTCGCCTAGTACTTCTACTACTCCACGATAAGAAGGAAGCGCAGCTTTGATGGTAGGCCGAGGCGACTCCTTGATCCTCGCGACCCAAGGTCGTCCCAGATCGCCTCGTAGGTGAAGCGACATCGACCACGCAAAAGGTGGTCAACGTGTCAAGGAACCCTTCCCCGTACGAGACTCTGAGAGTGACTTCTCCCTTTGGCACTGTCACCGTACCGTTGAAGCCGTAAATTCGATAAGTCGATGGGATCAGGATGTCATCGGACAACTCCATCCTCTTGAAAGTGTCATAGAACAATACTTCGACTGAACTACCACTGTCCATTAATATTGCGGGACGCCCCATTCCTCGATCATCGTGGTTATTACTAAGGGATCTCCATGTGCTTGTCCGTTCAGTGGGACATCTTTCGCCGAAAACGTAATCGGTTGCATCATCCACGGCTCCATAGGGAGGGTCTTGGCCACGCTAAAGATTTCTTTGCCCGATCTGTCCCTCTTGTGTATTCTCGAGGTGATACCGGTCCCCAAATCGTATCCTTGTGTCGCTGAGTGTGATATGGTGTTACAAGTGAACTGAGCGCCGCGATTGATTCTTATTTGATGTACTGGGACCTCGGGCTGGGCCGGTGTCGATGGTGTTTTGACGAAATGCCGTAGATACCCATCGCGGATCAGGTGCTGGACGATATCCTTCACTTCTCTGCAATCATTGGTTGAGTGGCCGCAGGCCCGATGATAATGGCGTAACTCGGGTGGTTCCTCGTCCCGTCGAATTGGATTCCCGAGTCTTGGGGTAACGGATGTCATTCCTCTTTTCACTTCCTTGAACACTTCTTCCAAGGGCGCATTGAGCGGGGTGTATGATCTTGGCTCGTGGCGAGGCTTCTTTCCCTCTCGGCCCCGAGACTTTCTTGTTTTCTCCACGGGGTTGGAGCACTTTGGGCCGTTTCTCGACCGTGTCGTGGCTTCTCTCGGGGCAGCCTCTTCTGTGGTGCTCGCCTCTTGTATTCCCCTGTCTCGCGCTCCTTCTTGGATCTCCTCCAAAGCGATATAGTGCTCCTGCATCTTCCGGATCTCCCTTAGCGTCTTGGGCTTTTCTGTGTACATCGCCACCCAGATGGGGTCCGATTTTCTTAGTGAGTTCTCGAAGCCGAATATCTCGTTGGTCGACCGGTGCCTTCCCACATATCCGTGCATAACTTCCTCCATCTATCCGTTAAGGAACGCAGCGGTTCCCTCAGCCTCCGTGCCAGGGTAAATAACTTGTCGACTCTGGGCCGAGCTATCTTTGACGATGCATGTACGTTTCAAGAAAGGTTTCACCAGAGCCGCATAGCTCCCAACGGATTTATCGGGCATGTAGAACCAACTCTTCGCTTCTCCTTCTAGACTAGCGGGGAAGAATTTGCACATGACCACGTCGTGATTTTTCCATTGTAGTAAGGACATGCCGTACATTTTGATGTGTTCCCAACGCACGCCTGCACTGGGCGAACCTGGATGGGAAGATTGGCAAAGTGCACTTTGGTGGAAATGGTGTTCGGTCCAAATCCCCTGGTGAATGGTGTCTTCAGCTTCATTGATTACTTCGCTAACTTGTCATCCTCGTTGTCTCCAAAGTGAGCTTCTTTATTATCCGCTCGAGTCGTTCGATCTTTTGCACGGTGGATGCGTCCGTACTTTCGTTGGTTGCTTCCTCGTCGGCCGAGAATCCCCAGACGGCCCATATCCTTCTCCCGGTCGATTAGGATCGGGTACTCGTCCTCGGCTCGGTGAGGGGTGGGTCGTCCTCGGCGGAGTGTGGTTGCTTTGAGGCGCCTCGGCTTGATGATCCCCGACCCCGTCCTCCTATTTCCGAGTCAGTGATTCTCGTATTCTAGCGCCAAGTTTCTCCTCTGCAATTCTCTCATCAGGTCCTCTTGTCTTCTTTGGCTGGCCGCATGGCGAGTAACATCGGGTCGGTGCTCTCGTGACTAGAGTGGCCAGATTCACTTGGTGTCCCGTTGTGTCGGGGGTGCGGTTGGGGGTCTCGAGGTGAGAGCGATAGGAGGGACGATCGGGGCCGTTGGATGATCGACTACTACTGGGGGAATAGCCGAAGCTGGGAAGCGGTTAGCAAGCATTCTGGGGGGACGTCTCGATTAGGGTTCCCTCCTGCCAAGTATACTTGCCTAAGTCTTTCGGCCTCTCGTTCCAAATCTCTTTGGTGTTCCGTAGGCTGTCTCTCTCTTCTTCGTTCTTCGTGTATCGTTTGGACTTCCTCCTCCTCCTCCGTATCCGATCACGTGTTCTCCGTCTTCCATGCTGCCCCTCGTTCCTCGGCCCCATCTCGACTTGGGTTAATCCTCATCCTCCCAGGGTGGAGGTCGTCATCTCGGCCTAAATCGACTTCCTCGTCGACCGTAGTCATGCCTTTGATCAACGCCGAAGTCTCGCCTCGGTCGTCAGTCGTCGATCTCCATCTTTGGGAGTCCGTAAGTCCTTCTTGCCCGATGGATCCCGCCGCGACTCGGTTCCTCAGGATCCTGCTCGTCCTGGAGGTACTTGCCATTGCCTTTGCTATCGTCCTCGTTCCTCGACTCGCCTATCCGTTTGTTCCTACGTCAGCAAAGTAGACAGCACTTACTTCGAACTCGATGGCATTGTGCAAGTGCCGGGGCGACTTACACTAACGCGGACTATTCGAACTCGGGGCGATGGCATTGTGCAAGTGCCGAGGTAGTTCAGGGGCCCTGGTGGTTGGAAACCCGGCCGATTGTCGAGGCACGAGTACTCGGCAGTCGAGCGATCAACATTGCTCTCCTCGCAAGTGGTAGAATCACTTGCCCAAGAAGATGTCGATAACTTCTTGGGGTGTCGATCCCATAGAAATTAGGCGAGACCAACACCCCTTCCACCGGATCTCAAAAGACGGTGATGAGATGCCTCGGTCGGACATGGCATCGGGCCCGATGACCCTCCTTGTTGAGTGCGTTCGACAGAAACGGCATTTGTGACTAACTTATCTGTTCATACAGGCATACATAACGAGACCACGACAGAAAACCACATATGGGCAACTCAACATAAATAAGGATAATAACGTCAGTAGTATCATAGCACCAACAGCAAGAAAAGCAAACAAACCGGCGACGCAGCACCCCATAGCAAGTTATGCAAGAAATTAAAAAGGTGTTCAAACGAATTACAACCCGAGGAAAAGGGCAAGATAGCGACGCAGCGCTACAAAAACATAATCACTCTTTAGAGGAAATCGGACCCGGGACAGTCTTCTTGGCGGCAACATCGGCTCGTTTCTTATCAAGCACTGCTTTCACACCGGCCCTAACCTTCGAGACAAGCTCGTCATTGAACTTCGTCTTCTCGGCAGCAAGGTCCTCTGCTAGCCGCGCCGACGCCGCTTTAGCAAATGGCCACCCGATCGAGCAATTGAGCCTCCCTCCCTTTCGGACGGATGTTTTCCTCCTCCAACGATGCCGTCTTCTTACGCTTCTACCAAAAGGCAACAAGAACGGTCAGTCACACAATAGCAACAGTAAGAAAGCAACGCGGAAAGCACAACACAAAGCACACCACCTTCTAACAAAGGGGCAATTATTCTAATAGACTCCTCGGACTCAGATAGGCTACACTCGAGAGATGACATCTTCGAAGAAAGCTCAAGGAATCGCTGTTCGTTAAACTCGTTAGTGGGGCAATACTTCTTGTGATCACTCCATTCCTCCCTCTGTCGAGAGTGGGCGGCCTGCAAACCCGACAATTGGGCACGCACCCAATCCAACTCCTCAGAAACCTTTCCAAACTCCTTGAGCTTCTCAAGGGCCTCTCGGTTACGCTTCTCAGTAGCGTCCCTCTCCCCCAAGATCCGAAGGCGATCTGCATGCAGATCTCGGACCTGAAGTCTTAGCCGACCACATTGAACTTCTAAGTTGTCGGCTAATAACGTTTTATCACCCGCTATACCTTGGAAATGAGCTAGGTTCGCCCTCGTTATCAATTTCCTCGGGGATATACTCAAAAGTCTCATAGCGATGGAGCTTGGATGAAGATCTTCGATATCGGTTTCTAAGCGATCAATCTTAGCATCCTTATTAACTATTCTCTCACAAGTTCAAACGTGGTCCCGTTCTATGTTAACTTCCCTTTTTAACAAACGGCACCTCGTGGCGAAGATCGGCCTCCGCACTAGAAAATTCGGCTAGGCGGGAGTGACCGAGCTTAGGATATTGGCACTACAAGATCAACCATAACCAGTAGAGAGTAAAGCGATTACCTTGGGCCTCGGCCAGCTCCTTCTCCAACCTTCGAGCTCGCTCCCGTTCTTGCTGCAACAAGAGACGAAGACCCTCCCTCTCGGCGGCCTCTCGGCGCCGGATGGCAGCATTCAACAGCGAGCGGTTGATCTCCTAACGAACAACACCGACGTGGTCATCACTTAACAAAAACATAAGAAGCAACACTCAAACAACTCTACTCACCAAGGAGATCACAAGTACTCTCCCGACCGGCCTCATACAACGAGACAAAGACTCGATCTTTTCCTCATCAGACAAAGAGGCAAAATCGGGAGAAATAAGTGCACCAAGCGAGTTGCACATAGGGCCCGAGATGGTGAAAGAGGTACTGCTGCCTGAAGTCGGGACCACGGAAGGACTAGTCTTCGGCGGCTGATCCTTGACAGCAGCACCCTCCGCATCACGGCCCTCCACAAGGTTCCCACCACCACCCGATTTCTCCACCTGTCCCGACTTCTCCTCATTGCCGAGGGTTTCATCCTCATCGCCGAAAAGATCCTCATCATCATCACCTTCAGAAACAACATATACAACGCCATCGGCAAGAACAACCCCTTCATCGACTACTTCCCGGGACACAATCTTTTCCGGGCAGGCACACTCTCCTTGGGCTCCTTACCCTCCCCTTGGACTTATCACCTACAAGGGTAGATGAAACATCAAAAAGCTTCGAGGCGACTTCCTCGGAAACGTGACAAAGGTAGGCGGTCATCGGGATCCTCACCATCCTTTCTTGAGATAGTAGGAGCCTTGTCAACCCTCAGCTTCTGCGCATGAGCCGACGTCAGATCCATGCAAGGCAACAAATAGGGGCACGTACATGTACGTCAAATAAAAAATGATAAGTATATTTGTTACCTTCCCTGTCTCCTCCTCGGCTCCTGCAATCCTATCTCTCTTCGATGAACGAAAACCTCGGAAGGAGTACCACGGGACTTGGTCCGAAAACACCAAGACAAAATATCACCCCACAAATCGCCCGAGCCGATCAACCAAACCAGAAAAACAGGAAAGTATACTTACCCGATCAACATTGATTACCCAGAAAGGATAAAACTCGGCCGGAGGAGGGAATTTGCCGCTCAAGAGAGGACCGTAAATAACCAGTGGAACCCGATCCCAAGCCGAGTCATTAGTATGACGGGCATGCTTGTTGGAGCTCTTCCCCTCAGGATCCTCATCTAAAAGAAGCCTCCCAACACCGTCGGGAAGAGTTTTATGGCGATGAGGACTAGCGAAAACCCAGCGAGATCGCCATTAGTAGTGGTCCCGCTCCGATAATTGTCGGCGAAGGCGGCGGGAGTATAGTCACTCGCACGGGAAGGATCGTAAGTGGACCAAGCAGGTAGGAGAACACTCGCCCATTGCGCCTCTCCCACTCGGACAAGATGCGGAAGGTATTGCCATTCCACCGAGCCAAAGCGCGACACGGACGAATCTTGGAGAGAGCCTCGTACCAAAATGGACGACTAGGATCATACAGGGGAAACGCGATCAGCTCCAGCTGGCCCCTGGTAACAATGGTCGCCTCGGCCGAATGGGGAAACCTCAGAACATCATCTTTTCTCAAGACACCCTTCTGGCCTGACAAGAGCCTGACGTCATATCCGTGAAGATCGAACTCGCCCTTTAACTGATGAACATACTGCTCATCCGACAGATCCTTAGGAGCCCTCTTGTCAGCCCTACAAGAAAACGAAGATGAGTTATCGGGAAAGATAGAATCAAGAGCGCGGTAATCATACTTGGAAGGACTCTCTATGACGAACAAGGAATCAAGCGATACTGCCCGTCGTCATCGGAAAACACATAACTCACACACCTTCTTTCCGTCATTTGAGGAGTTGAAGAGGCCATGCAAACCGATAAGAAAAACGGCGGAAAGAAGCAAAAGCACGACCGGACCGGAGATTGCGGCGGCGACGGAAACGGAGAAGACGACGGATAACGGAGAAGGAAGGAAGAAGTTTGTTGAGAAATTAGCCAGAGCGAAGCGGCGAAAGGAGGGTGAAGGAAAGATGAAGACGCGAGAAGATGGAAAAAAAAGGAACGAAGTTGCGAGAAAGAAATAAGAGGGAAGCTAGGTTCGAGCGCTGGATTTATAAACCCCTCCCGTGGTAACCGGAGAGAAGGTGAACCGGTTGGAGTAATCAAGCGAGTGGGGAACAAAGCATGCGTGAAAACCGCATGACCGAGGACGTGGGAAGACGAGGCGGTTATTCTTCCCCACGTGTTGGCTACACGAGTGAAAGAAGGGCATAAATGTAGGTGTAAATAATCCACGAGGCAATTGGAGCGATCCTAAGCCATGGCGTACGAGCAAGCATGCATCTAGAGCACCTGATCGCCTCTCCGAATCTGGGCGTGAGGAAAGAGGAGCCGAAAGTCGAAGAAAAAGGGGAAAGTTGTGATGCGATAGACATCGGGTGCTGGAGCCATAAATGCGCTGACAAGGTTGGTGAAGAGATAAGAAGGACTCGGTCAAGGAAGACTCGGCCAAGGATCCCAAGGGCGACATCGATTACCCCCAAACGGGCGACACCGAAGCGACGAGATAGCGAGGCGGACATCACTCGGCTTAACGCACCGGCCCGAACAAATATGAACAATCGGCCGAGACATCGACCGATTACCCGAGAGGAACATCGAGGAAGCTACGCTAGGCCTAACACCGAAATCTTGGTGTATCATCACTTGTAACTATAAATAGAGACCATGTAGAGAGGAAGAACCCAAGCAAGAAGTGAGGAAAGAGAGCATACTAAAGGCATTGAGAGAGAGAAATCCGTCTTGTAACCTTGAATCGAGTAATAAGATCTTCTTTATACCCCGTGGACGTAGGTAATCATGCCGAACCACGTACACCTCGTGTTCTATTGCTTCTCTTGTTTGTCTTGTTTCTTTGTGTATGTGTTTAGTTACCTTTGGATGTAGAGGTAGGATTTTCTACATCTACATTCTGGCGCCGACTAAGGGGACCGTATAACATCTCCGGATACCTTGAACTCGGGCGCTAGAAGGGAAAACTCCAAGCTCCTAAGCCACCCTGTGTCTTTGGTTGATGCTAAGGAGAAACCCCTTGATCTGCTATCTTTGTTTCCTTCAGTAACGTCTTGATGAGTCGATAGAGGTTACCTTTGTGTCCTTGTTTTGTGATCTTCGTTTTCTTTGTTATTTTTGTTTTCTTGGCAACATCTTGTCGAGACTGGTAAAGCTAGCCTTGCGTTCTTGCTGGTTATCTTCGTTTTGTTATTTCCGTGTCGAAGTGGTATAAGTCCGTTTTTTTTTTGTTTTCACCAGTAGTCTCCATTTTTCCAAGCAAAACAAGTCCCCCGCGTAGGCGAAGTCATCGGAGACAGCTCCATCGAGATAGGCTGTATGTTTGAGACACTTGATTATCGGACTGACCATGAGCTCCCAAAATAGCATCTTTCGATGTTGGTAGAAGCTAGAAGGGGATTCCATCTCGCTGACCGTGATCTATGGCTTCCAACCCCGTTGCAAGAGAAATTCGACAGCTCTTACCAACATTTAGTAAGGGTAGTTGATGCCAAACGAAGACCCCTAACAAGGGCAACGCGTAGGTTACTTAGACTATCTTCTGGGGAGAAATATTGTCGCATCCGTCTCCATTTCACACCTGTCTTTATTTTAGCAAGGTAAACGAAGCGTGATAATGGTGGAAACAGAGCTAGCTCAGAATCGTTGAGTCTAGATCTTGGAAACCACGGCCGGCGGGATTATGGTGAACGGCTGAGTCTCACCATAATCCTACGCTGAAAGCCTCACAGCATCAGTGAAGAATCATAGGAGTCTTGCGGTCATCAACACGACGGTCGTCAGGGGCGTCGTGGTCGCCCATCACCGCCGTGAAAGAAACCTTCTGATTCAACGCACGAATGGTTAATGATTTACGCGCTGGGGAATGTTAGGACAAATAATGATTAATGCTTAGGAAGGTACCGAAAGCGATATGTCAAGGCAAACTTTTCAAAATTTGTCCTTTTGCGGCAAAATCAATTTGGTCACTTGAGACCAACACACTAGCGTAAAAGGAACCGTACTATGGAAAATCTCTTTCACTCGCACTTGAATTGTCAGTACTCCACCTTTAACCTTTTCGAAAGCAGTTCGAAGTAAGTCTTTGTCTACTTTGCTTTGCGTAGGAACAAACGGATAGGCGAGTCGAGGAACGAGGACGATAGCAAAGGCAATGGCAAGTACCTCCCGGGACGAGCGGATCCCGAGGAACCGAGTCGCGGCGGGATCCATCGGGCAAGAAGGACTTACGGACTCCCAGCATGGAGATCGACGACCTGACGACCGAGGCGAGACTTCGGCGTTGATCAAAGGCATGACTACGGTCGACGAGGAAAGTCGATTTAGGCCGAGATGACGACCTCCCACAGGGAGGATGAGGATTAACCCAAGTCGAGATGGGGCCCAGGAACGAGGGCAGCATGGAAGACGGGAGAACTGCATCGGATACGGAGGAGGAGGAGGAAGTCCAAACGATACACGAAGAACGAAGAAGAGAGAGACCCTACGGAACACCAAAGAGATTTGGAACGAGAGGCCGAAAGACTTAGGCAAGTACACTTGGCGGGAGGGAACCCTAATCGAGACGTCCCCCATGACGGCTAACCGCTTCCCGCTCGGCTATTCCCCCGGTGAGCGTCGATCATCCAACGGCCCCGATCGTCCCTCCTATCGCTCTCACCTCGAGACCCCCAACCGCACCCCCCGACACAACGGGACACCAAGTGAACGGTCACTCTAGTCACGAGAGCACCGGCCCGATGTTACTCGCCATATTGGCGGCCAAAGAAGACAAGAGGACCTCGATGAGAGAATTGCGAGGAGAAACTTGGCGCTAGAATACGAGAATCACCGGCTCAGAAATAGGAGGACGGGGTCGAGGGATCATCAAGCCGAGGCACCTCCAGCAACCACACTCCCGCCGAGGGACGACCCACCCCCTCACCGAGCCGAGGACGAGTACCCGATCCTAATCGACCGGAGAAGGATATGGGCCGTCACGGATTCCTCGGCCGACGAGGAAGCAACCAACGAAAGTACGGACGCATCCACCAGGCAAAAGATCGAACGACTCGAGCGGATAATAAAGAAGCTCACTGGAGACAACGAGGATGACAAGTTAGCAGAAGTAATCAATGAAGCTCAGAAGACACCATTCACCAGGGAGCTGGACCGAACACCATTTCCACCAAAGTGCACGCTTGCCAATCTTCCCATCCGGGTTCGACGGTGCGGGCGATGCGGGGAACACATCAAAATGTACGGCATGTCCTTACTACAATGGAAAAATCACGACGTGGTCATGTGCAAATTCTTCCCTGCTAGTCTAGAAGGAGAAGCGAAGAGTTGGTTCTACACTCTGCCCGATAAATCCGTTGGGAGCTATGCGGCTCGGTGGAAACCTTTCTTGAAACGTACATGCATAACGAAGATAGCTCGGCCCGAGTCGACAAGTTATTTACCCCGGCACGGAGGCCGAGGAACCGCTGCGTTCCTTAACGGATAGATGGAGGAAGTTATGCAAGGATATAGGGAAGGCACCGTCGACCAACGAGATATTCGGCCGAGAACTCGCTAAGAAAATCGGACCCCATCCGGGTGGCGATGTACACAGAAAAGCCCAAGACGCTAAGGGAGATCCGGAAGATGCAGGAGCACTATATCGCTTTGGAGGAGATCCAAGAAGGAGCGCGAGACAGGGGAATACAAGAGGCGAGCACCACAGAAGAGGCTGCCCCGAGAGAAGCCACGACACGGTCCGAGAAACGGCCCAGTGCCCAACCCCAGGGAGAAAACAAGAAAGTCTGGGCCGAGAGGGGAAAGAAGCCTCGCCACGAGCCAAGATCATACACCCCGCTCAATGCGCCCTTGGAAGAAGTGTTCAAGGAAGTGGAAAAGAGGAATGACATCCGTTACCCCAAGACTCGGGGAATCCAATTCGACGGGACGAGGAACCACCCGGAGTTCTGCCATTATCATCAGTTCCGCGGCCACTCAACCAATGATTGCGGAGAAGTGAAGGATATCGTCCAGCCACTGATCCGCGATGGTATCTACGGCATTTCGTCAAAACACCATCGACACCGCCCACCCAGAGGTCCCAGACATCAAATAAGAATCAATCGCGGCGCTCGATTCACTTGTAACACCATATCACACTCGGCACACAAGGATACGATTTGGGGACCCAGATCACCTCGAGAATACACAAGAGGGACAGATCGGGCAAAGAAATCTTTAGCGTGGCCAAGACCCTCCCTATGGAGCCGTGGATGATGCAACCGATTACGTTTTCGGCGAAAGATGTCCCACTGAACGGACAAGCACATGGAGATCCCTTAGTAATAACCCTGATGATCGAGGAATGGGCGTCCGCGAAATATTAATGGACGGTGGTAGTTCGATCGAAGTATTGTTCTATGACACTTTCAAGAGGATGGAGTTGTCCGATGACATCCCGATCCCATCGACTTATCAATTCTGGCTTCAACGGTGCGGTGGCGGTGCCAAAGGGAGAAGTCACTCTCAGAGTCTCGGACGGGGAAGGGTTCCTTGACACGTTGACCACCTTTTGCGTGGTCGATGTCGCTTCACCCTACGAGGCGATCCTGGGACGACCTTGGGTCGCAGGGATCAAGGGAGTCGCCTCGGCCTACCATCGAAAACTGCGCTTCCCTTCTTATCGTGGAGTAGTAGAAGTACTAGGCGACCCCCAAGCGGCAAGACAATGTGTGCGAGATAGACATCCAACGAGCGAGGAAAGACGGTCGAGAAACGCCAAGAAAAGAAGAAATCTAAGGAAATGGAAGCGGGAGAGGTTGGAAAAGATGATGTCACAAACCATCGCCACCTACGAAGCGAGGGCGACACGAAGTCTTATAGCAATCACGGGAGCCGACAGACCGTCGGCGAGCCCAAGCAAAACTTTTCGGCCTAGAACCAACTCGGCAAGTTAATCCGGGGCAGAGGAGGAGCCGAGATTAGTGAGAATAGGGTCACGTCTGACGAATGAGCAATCCGTGGTGATAGCCCTCTGAAGGAGCACATGGATGTATTTGCACAGCGGATGCACGACATGGAAGGCATCGACCGGAAGTTTGCTCGCACCATCCGAGGATAGACCCCAAGTTCGGACCAATCGGACAGAAAATGAGAAGAATTGCACCCGAGCTACAACCAGCGGTAGAGCGAGTTGAAGAAACTGTACGCGGCGGAATCATCCGAAAGGCCCAATATCCGCAGATGGATATCTAATATGGTGATAGTCCCCAAGAGGAATGGGGCGTCCGAATTTGCGTCGATTACGGCGACTGAATAAGGCATGCCCAAAGGACAGCCTTCCCTCTCCCGACATCGACCACCTGGTGGAATCCATTGTCGGGTACAAGGCGATAACACTCATGGACGGGTACTCGGGATACAACCAAATCCCCCCGCCCCCGAAGACCGAGGAGAATACATCCTTTTTCACACCGAGAGATCGTGTTGTTACACCAAAATGCCATTCGGGTTGAGAAATGCGGGCGCCACATATCAGAGGCTAGTGGAGGACATGTTTGAAGACAAAATACACGACACCATCGAAGTATACGTGGACGATATGCTAGTCAAGAGTAAGGTAGCCGATACACACATCGACGACCTCAGAGACATCTTCCAGACCATGAGGAGGTACAAGATGAGGGCAAATCCGTCCAAGTGCACCTTCTGGGTCACCTCGAGCAAGTTCCTAGGATACATAATCACGGATAAGGGGATCGAAGCGAGATCCGAGATAAAATCAAAGCGATAGAAAAATGCCTTCGCACTGTACGATTAAGGACGTGCAACGGCTGAACGGAAACTTGGCGGCTCTAGGACGATTCATCTCGATCGTCGACAAGTGCAAGAATTTCTTCGGGACGTTAAGGAAGGGAGAGAAGTTCAGATGGACCGAGGAGTGTGAGGAAGCATTCCAGAGAATCAAGCAACACCTGGCGAGCCTACCGGTGTTACAAAGACCCGAGCCCGAGGACATATTAACACTGTATCTCGGGGCAACCGGTCATGCCATCAGCGCCATGTTGGTCAAGAACGAGGAGCGAAGAAAAGCGGTATATTTCATAAGCAAGACCATGAACCCGGCAGAAAAAGAACTACACCGAGAATCGAGCAAACATACTAGCGTTAGTATTTGCAACGCAAAAGCTTCGGACGTATTTCCAAACCCACAAGATTCGGGTGCTTACCAAGTCCTCCATAGAGTCAGTACTCGATAACGCAGCTAGGTCAGGACGGATCTCTAAGTGGAGCGCGCAAAATAAAGCGATTCGATGTCTTTTACGAGATGAGGACAAGAAAGAAAGCACGGCGATTCTTGATTTTTGCGAGACTTCCCCCTCGGTGATGAGGACGAAGTAGAAGACATCCCGGGAATGGAAGAAGACCGAGACGATTCACCCGACTTACTCGAGACATGCGGCCGACACGATGGGAGGTTTTCGTCGATGGGTCGTCCAATAAAGACGGATCGGGTTTAGGGTGGTCTTCACGACACCAAAGGGCAAGAAAATGGTCCACTCCTTTTAGGCTTGAGTTTAAGGCAACCAACAATGTCACGTAATACGAAGCGATAATACATGCCTTACGTCCGATAGTGGAGATGGGCATCCGGGAGGTACGACTCACGAGCGACTCTCGGCTAGTTGTCCGACGAGATCAGCGGCGTCCCGCCATACACGACCCCTTGTTACGAAATACGGGAACTTCTTCAATTCTACATCGGGCAAATACCGAGCATTAAATTCGACACATCTGTCTGCGAGAAAAGACAATCGGCACTCGGATGCCACGGCTTACGTTGCTTCCATGTTGACCAGACTCAAGCATTGAAGGCATCGAGTTATGAGGGTCTTAATGCCATCGATATTCGAGATCGAGAACGTCGACGCACATATTGCACCGTCACTACCACCAGAGATCGGGCCATAGAAGCGATTGGAGGAAGCCGATTCATGAATATCTCGAAACAGGAAAATTGCCCAAAGGGCGACACGAGGTCAACAAGATCAAAAGCAAAGCGGTAGCGTCTGAAATTCGAGACGGAATTCTCTACGGAAATCGTACCTAGGACCCTTGTTGAGGTGCCTAAGTAAAGAGGGAGGGGCATACAATCATGTGAGTGCACTATGGGGCGGCGAAACCATAGCTCGGGCCGTAGCCCAGCGGCACGAGCAAAAACCATGGGATACTTCGGCCATACATGAATGAGGACGCAAAACATATGGCCACGGTTTACGGCGAGTGCCGAAATTCGGGGAAGAAGATACACGCGCCGGTTGTGACGTTGAACTCCGTCATCGCCCTTGGCCCTTTGCTAAATGGGGAATCGACATCGTAGGACCTCTACACGTCGGGTCAGGACAAAGGAAGTACTTAATTGTAGCCACCGACTATTTCACCAAGTGGGTTGAGGCCGCACCACTAAGGCACATACGGGATAAGGATGTTTTCCGGTTTATCAGGAACACATCATATGCCGCTCGGGTTCCGGCGGCAATTGTCTCGACAACGGCAAACAATTGCGGGGGCAAAAACATAGACTTTCTTTTATTTAACACTTACAACATCCGAAAAAGCAAGTCCACGCCACTATACCCCCAAAGCAATGGACAGGCCGAGATCACAAACAAGACCATCGCCGATAACATGAAGAAGAAACTTCGACGGGGAATATGGGGAATGGTGTGAAGAGCTTTACAACGTCTTGTGGGCGTATAGGACAACTCGCGAGGAGGCAACCGGATTGTCGCCCTTCATGTTAACATATGGGACTGAAGCCATCCTGCTAACAGAGGCGATGATACCGACCACAAGGACCGAAGCATGGAGGCGAAACATCTCGGCGGATCTTATCCCCAGCTAAACTTGGACGATCTAGAAGAAACAAGGGAGATGGCCCTGCAAAAGATGGAAAATTACCAGCGGAGAATCCAACGAGAATACAACAAACGGGTCCGACCAAGAGAGTTCCTACCAGGGCAGCTGGTACTAAAACACTTACCTAGCTATGAACGTGACAAGAAAGGCGGCAAACTTGCACCAATATGGGGAGGACCTTACACAATAGTCGAGAAGGTCGGAGAAGGGGCATACAAGATACTGAAACCCCGGACGGAAACCCGAGCCACGACCATGGAACGCAACACGACTAAAGCTCTACCATCCATGAACTCAGGTAAGATATCTTGTCATCTATTTCCGTGAAAGGCCGCGTGGGGTTGGAAATATGACAAGTGCGTCTGAATGGTCGTTTCGAACCGGGGCGATGGCATTGTGCAAGTGCGGGGCAACTTACACTAACGCGGACTATTCGAACTCGGGCGATGGCATTGTGCAAGTGCCGAGGTAGTTCAGGGGCCCTGGTGGTTGGAAACCCGGCGGTGTCGAGGCACGAGTACTCGACGATCGAAAGCGATCAACATTGCTCTCCTCGCAAGTGGCGAATCACTTGCCCAAGAAGATTAATCGATAACTTCTTGGGGTGTCGATCCCCATAGAAATTAGGCGAGACCAACACCCCTTCCACCGGATCTCAAAAGACGGTGATGAGATGCCTCGATCGGGACATGGCATCGGGCCGATGACCCTCCTTGTTGAGTGCGTTCGACGAAACGGCATTTGTGACTAACTTATCTTTCATACGAGGCATACATAACGAGACCACGACGAGAAAACCACATATGGGCAACTCAAAGATAAATAAGGATAATAACGTCGGTAGTATCATAGCACCAACAAGCAAGAAAAGCAAACAAACCGGCGACGCAGCACCCCATAGCAAGTTATGCAAGAAATTAAAAAGGTGTTCAAACGAATTACAACCCGAGGAAAAGGGCAAGATAGCGACGCAGCGCTACAAAAAACATAATCACTCTTTGGAGGAAATCGGACCCGGGACAGTCTTCTTGGCGGCAACATCGGCTCGTTTCTTATCAAGCACTGCTTTCACACCGGCCCTAACCTTCGAGACAAGCTCGTCATTGAACTTCGTCTTCTCGGCAGCAAGGTCCTCTGCTAGCGCAAGCGACGCCGCTTTAGCGATGGCCACTGATCGAGCAATTGAGCCTCCCTCCCTTTCAGACGGATGTTTTCCTCCTCCAACGATGCCGTCTTCTTCTGCTCGGCTGCAAAGGCAACAAGAATGGTCAGTCACACAATAGCAACAGTAAGAAAGCAACGCGGAAAGCACAACACAAAGCACACCACCTTCTAACAAAGGGGCAATTATTCTAATAGACTCCTCGGACTCAGATAGGCTACACTCGAGAGATGACATCTTCGAAGAAAGCTCAAGGAATCGCTGTTCGTTAAACTCGTTAGTGGGGCAATACTTCTTGTGATCACTCCATTCCTCCCTCTGTCGAGAGTGGGCGGCCTGCAAACCCGACAATTGGGCACGCACCCAATCCAACTCCTCAGAAACCTTTCCAAACTCCTTGAGCTTCTCAAGGGCCTCTCGGTTCACGCTTCCGCAGCGTCCCTCTCCCCCAAGATCCGAAGGCGATCTGCATGCAGATCTCGGACCTGAAGTCTTAGCCGACCACATTGAACTTCTAAGTTGTCGGCTAATAACGTTTTATCACCCGCTATACCTTGGAAATGAGCTAGGTTCGCCCTCAGATTATCAATTTCCTCGGGGATATACTCAAAAGTCTCATAGCGATGGAGCTTGGACTGAAGATCTTCGATATCGGTTTCTAAGCGATCAATCTTAGCATCCTTATTAACTATTCTCTGCTGTAAGTTCGAAACGTGGTCCCGTTCTATGTTAACTTCCCTTTTTACAAACGGCACCTCGTGGCGTGATCGGCCTCCGCACTAGAAAATTCGGCTAGGCGAGGAGTACGAGCTTAGGATATTGGCACTACAAGATCAACCATAACCAAAGAGAGTAAAGCGATTACCTTGGGCCTCGGCCGGCTCCTTCTCCAACCTTCGAGCTCGCTCCCGTTCTTCTTTGCAACAAGAGACGAAGACCCTCCCTCTCGGCGGCCTCTCGGCGCCGGATGGCGGCATTCAACAATGAGCGGTTGATCTCCTAACGAACAACACCGACGCGGTCAGCACTTAACAAAAACATAAGAAGCAACACTCAAACAACTCTACTCACTCGGCCAGATCACAAGTACTCTCCCGAGCCCGGCCTCATACAACGAGACAAAGACCGATCTTTTCCTCATCGACAAAGAGGCAAAATCGGGAGAAATAAGTGCACCAAGCGAGTTGCACATAGGGCCCGAGATGGTGAAAGAGGTACTGCTGCCTGAAGTCGGGACCACGGAAGGACTAGTCTTCGGCGGCTGATCCTTGACAGCAGCACCCTCCGCATCACGGCCCTCCACAAGGTTCCCACCACCACCCGATTTCTCCACCTGTCCCGACTTCTCCTCATTGCCGAGGGTTTCATCCTCATCGCCGAAAAGATCCTCATCATCATCACCTTCAGAGACAACATATACAACGCCATCGGCAAGAACAACCCCTTCATCGACTACTTCCCGGGCCACAATCTTTTCCGGCGAGCACACTCTCCTTGGGCTCCTTACCCTCCCCTTGGACTTATCACCTACAAGGGTAGATGAAACATCAAAAAGCTTCGAGGCGACTTCCTCGGAAACGTGACAAAGGTAGACGGTCATCGGGATCCTCACCATCCTTTGCCGAGATAGTAGGAGCCTTGTCAACCCTCGGCTTCTGCGCATGAGCCGACGTCGAAACCATGCAAGGCAACAAATAGGGGCACGTACATGTACGTCAAATAAAAAATGATAAGTATATTTGTTACCTTCCTCTGTCTCCTCCTCGGCTCCCCGCAATCCTATCTCTTCCGATGAACGAAAACCTCAGAAGGAGTACCCTGGGACTTGGTCTGGAAAACACCAAGACAAAATATCACCCCACAAATCGCCCGAGCCGATCAACCAAACCAGAAAAACAGGAAAGTATACTTACCCGATCAACATTGATTACCCAGAAAGGATAAAACTCGGCCGGAGGAGGGAATTTGCCTCTCAAGAGAGGACCGGAAATAACCAAGTGGAACCCGATCCCAAGCCCGAGTCATTAGTATGACGGGCATGCTTGTTGGAGCTCTTCCCCTCGTGGATCCTCATCTAAAAGAAGCCTCCCAACACCGTCAGGAAGAGTTTTATGGCGATGAGGACTAGCAGCAAACCCAGCGAGATCGCCATTAGTAGTGGTCCCGCTCCGAGATTGTCGGCGAAGGCGGGCGGGAGTATAGTCACTCGCTCGGGAAGGATCGTAAGTGGACCAAGCGGTAGGAGAACACTGCCCCGGGCCGCGCCTCTCCCACTCGGACAAGATGCGGAAGGTATTGCCATTCCACCGAGCCAAAGCGCGACACGGACGAATCTTGGAGAGAGCCTCGTACCAAAATGGACGACTAGGATCATACGGGGAAACGCGATCAGAGCTCCAGTGGCCCCAGGTAACAATGGTCGCCTCGGCCGAATGGGGAAACCTCAGAACATCATCTTTTCTCAAGACACCCTTCTGGCCTGACAAGAGCCTGACGTCATATCCGTGAAGATCGAACTCGCCCTTTAACTGATGAACATACTGCTCATCCGACGGATCCTTAGAGCCCTCTTGTCAGCCCTACAAGAAAACGAAGATGAGTTATCAGGAAAGATAGAATCAAGAGCGCGGTAATCATACTTGGAAGGACTCTCTATGACGAACAAGGAATCAAGCGATACGCCGTCGTCATCGGAAAACACATAACTCACACACCTTCTTTCCGTCATTTGAGGAGTTGAAGAGGCCATGCAAACTGATAAGAAAAACGGAGGAAGAAGCAAAAGCACGACCGGGCCGGAGATTGCGGCGGCGCGGAACGGAGAAGACGACGGATAACGGAGAAGGAAGGGAAGAAGTTTGTTGAGAAATTAGCCAGCAGCAGCGAAAGGAGGGTGAAGGAAAGATGAAGACGCAGAGAAGATGGAAAAAAGGGAACGAAGTTGCAGAGAAAGAAATAAGAGGGAAGCTAGGTTCGAGCGCTGGATTTATAAACCCCTCCCGTGGTAACCGGCAGAGAAGGTGAACCGGTTGGAGTAACTGAAGCGAGTGGGGAACAGCATGCGTGAAAACCGGCATGACCGAGGACGTGGGAAGACGAGGCGGTTATTCTTCCCCACGTGTTGGCTACACGAGTGAAAGAAGGGGCATAAATGTAGGTGTAAATAATCCACAGGAACAGGTGGAGCGATCCTAAGCCATGGCGTACCAGAGCAAGCATGCATCTAGAGCACCGGATCGCCTCTCCGAATCTGGGCGTGAGGAAAGAGGAGCCGAAAGTCGAAGAAAAAGGGGAAAAGTTGTGATGCGATAGACATCGGGTGCTGGAGCCATAAATGCGCTGACAAGGTTGGTGAAGAGATAAGAAGGACTCGGTCAAGGAAGACTCGGCCAAGGATCCCAAGGGCGACATCGATTACCCCCAAACGGGCGACACCGAGCGACGAGATAGCGAGGCGGACATCACTCGGCTTAACGCACCTACCCGAACGAATATGAACAATCGCCGAGACATCGACCGATTACCGAGAGGAACATCGAGGAAGCTACGCTAGGCCTAACACCGGAAACCGGTGTATCACCACTTGTAACTATAAATAGAGACCATGTAGAGAGGAAGAACCCAAGCAAGAAGTGAGGAAAGAGAGCATACTAAAGGCATTGAGAGAGAGAAATCCGTCTTGTAACCTTGAATCGAGTAATAAGATCTTCTTTATACCCCCGTGGACGTAGGTAATCATGCCGAACCACGTACACCTCGTGTTCTATTGCTTCTCTTGTTTGTCTTGTTTCTTTGTGTATGTGTTTAGTTACCTTTGGATGTAGAGGTAGGATTTTCTACATCTACAGGAACACTTAAGCTTTGTATAAAGGGTTTCAAATGTGCGAAGAACTAGGAGTTGTTAATTGATTATCATGTTTAATTTTTGTTCAATCTGCCATTGTTAATCCGTTATACATCATAAATCTGGGTAGAAGTGAATTTAAACCAATCAGAGCCAAAACTGGTTTTGAATTTTCAATTCAGATCGTTGATCTAGTTTCTATGGATTAAGTTGTTTTTTATTTAGAAAAATTATTATGGGATTGTTGAGATAGCGATGATCAATTAATGGATGGAATATACAGATCTTACTGGTGCGTCTATTTGTCCTCAAACTGGTGATGCAGTCCTGGCATTTATCAAGATTAGAAACAAGGGAGTTATTACACCAACTGATCAAACAGTTGTAGTTAGTAATGTTCACGGATTCAAAATTACACAATCCAAGATTAATTACCACCGTAAAGCTATTTCAGATATGAGTTTGCAAATCTATGGAAGTGGAGGATTTAGCAGCGATAATGGATGTTATGCTGGTTCTTTAGGATGCGGGGGTAACTGGTCGTGATTTTGGATCTAAACTTTCTACCGAAAATTAGGTTAATAAATGGTTTGGTGCGCGAGCGTCTAAAGGGAACGTGTCTTATTGAGGGTATTTTTGTCCGAGTCGGATAAATTAATCAAACCGGCCGAGTTAGCAAGACAACAACGATTTTCGCTCTCGTCAGAACACTTTTTGCTCATCGCCTCATCCTCTAACAAAAATCATAATAGTCATTCCAAATATTAAATATTGGCAGAAAAGAAAGTTAAAACAAAACTCCGCGAGTCAATTCCACATCTCGACCCTTCTTCTTCTTCCTTAGATCGATCCATCTTAAAGCCGTCTCGAGAGAGAGAAGGAGAGAATTAATAGAAGATTCTTTCACTCCCATCTAGATCCTCTCTTTCTTCGCAATCAAGAATTTGGGTTTTCTGAATTTCGATTTAGAGAGAGATGGTAGGAGCGACAGAAGAAGTGGAGTTAAATAGGCTTGAAAATCAAGTTGATAATGGTGGTGGTGGTGATTGGGAATATCTTTGTCTTGTTAGAAAACTTAAGGTTAGGCGTTCTGATAAGGTTTTGAAACATGGGTTATCAATCTTAAATGATTCTAAGAAGCGATCCAAACTTGGTGGAGAAGGTAACCTTTTTTTGTATTTGATTATTACGATCTCTTTTTCTTCTTTTTTATGTGAAATTTTGGAATTGTGTAATTGGATGTTATTAGTATTGGGTAGGATATTTTATTTATGGTCACTTTACTCGAGTATGGTTAGTGTCAGGACATTCAAATGTTGGATTGGAGATTATTGGGAATGATGTGATAACTATTAAAAGTAAAAGATTGGAACTATGAATAGTGAACTTGTAGTTGTCATCTACTTACTTATAGGTTAAGCAGTACAATTTTGACGCACACACTCCATTGTTCAATGTGGATGGTGGAAGGCGACAATTGAAGAGAGATGAAATCAAAGTAATGTGCCAAATTGTAGACAGTGGAATATGGATTTAGTACTTGGAAAATTTCGTATAGGCTAATTGATAGAATGGGAAAGTGTAGTTCAGGCAGTGGCAGAATTAGGATGGTAGTACGTACTTACATAAAAATTAACTTTGAAATCACCGATATATTTGAAGTCCTGAAATTTACCTTTGTCTCTCCCTTTCATATTGCAACATAATAATAGCACATGTTCTCTAAACCTCTACTAAAAGAAGTTCACAAAAGAAAGCTTGATTAAAACAAACACTCAAAGTAGTATATGTGTGCATCATAGTAAACAATTGGGTATTTCAACTTTCCACCAGAAGAATCAGGCTCTCCCGCTGGATACATGGCTAGTCACACTGGTCAACTACTGGTGGACTAAATTTTAAAATCTAGTGGGCTAACTTTGGAAGGAAATGGGTGAGGCAACTGCCAGGGGTGCCCACCTTTGGTTCCGCCACTATATTCAGACATAAAAAAACTACTGTTATGTATGATGATTCGAGGTAGCTTCTGCTTTACCATGGCCAATCAAGGCAACTTTTACATAGCTTCTAATGAATGTTAAAGTAGGTTTTGCACTTAATTCGGTTAGACATTTTATTTATTTGGTTAAATTTGTTGTTATTGGTCCTTCTAATTCAGTTTGACATTCAGCAAGTTTAGCATTTTATTAGGTTCTTTCCTAATTTTTTGGAATGTCTGACCAACGGGGATGTGTTGTTTAATGTAGAGTGGACTCTTTACGAGCAGGTGGCAATCGCAGCTATGGACTGCCAAAGAACTGATATTGCAATGGTATGAGTTTTTTCTTGTGTGCTATCTGCTATACGTGGCCATATGGAATGGTTGTTACCCTTTTAGTTTTTTCTTGTCTATCTGATATCATGAAACTGCCCTTATGTTTTTTGTTTCCTTTTCACTGTAAACTTGTCACTTCTGCTTTCCGGGTGACTAAAAAGACTTGAAGTTGCAACAAACTTGAGAGTTGTCAATTCCTAAAGCGTACATTACTTTGCATTAATTGGGGTTGACATGTTCTCTATTGTCAAGGGTAGATAAGAAATATCTCAATTTAATACCATTTGCCCAGTCCTTCTGTAATCGAGCAGGATAGCAATTCATGGGAAATAAAAATTAACTTTGGGACTACCTTGTCTTTATCTCTGAAGGTCACATCATTTTCCGCCCCTAAACTTTTTAAATGACCTCTCGAGATACTGTCAGAGATTTAGCCACAGTTTCCTACCTGATTCAGACAGTTTAAGAATCATCATTCCAAATATTCTTACGTTTGATTTTGTAACGTATATGAATTTGGCATCAGTCATCAGTGCCATCTTAGGTGAGCACTTGTGCTCTAGTGCACCTACCTCATATGTGGTATGCACTTTGGTGATTTTCTGCTCATATATCTGTTCATATATTGCTCAATTTGCTGAAATTAAGTTGGTGTAATCTGTGAAATATAGGATTGTGTGAAGGTTCTACAAAAGAAATTCCCCGAAAGCTTGAGAGTTGGTGAGTCCTTCATGTTTGTGCCTTTTTTTCTGTTTCAGTTAGTGTTTGTGTGTATACATTATATTAATTTAAGTTTAGGCTTCAGAGTTACTGAAATTGCTTCCAAGGTTGATGGTGATAGTCCTTGAGTCGTTTACTTTTTCTACAATAACTCACAGGCAGGCTAGAAGGTATGTTGGTAGAAGCAAAGGGTTCATATGAAGATGCAGATAATTTTTATGAAGGCCTTCTAGAGGATAACCCGCTTGATCAAGTAAGTAGAATTATATTGTTATTAGATAAATCATTGGCGTTATATTTGCCACTAGAACAAGCTGTTTATTTGATATAATTCCAAGGACTTGTTAACTGATATTCACTCCTCTCTTTGTAGGTGATTCACAAGAGGAGAATTGCTATGTCGAAAGCACAAGGGAATATCTCAGAAGCTATTACCCGACTGAATAAGTATCTGGAAATGTAAGCGAATCAGATAGAGTATCTTAGTTTTTAGTTTATCTAATCTCTTTCTATATGAAACCTGGTTGGATTACTGAGATCCGTGGTTTCTATCTCAGATTTATGGCAGATCATGATGCTTGGAGAGAACTTGCTGAAATCTATGTTTCACTACAAATGTGAGATACCTGTGCAATTTCATGAGTATAAAAATCATGGCTAAATTTGTTACCCTTTAGACGCTATATAGTCCTTCACTTCTGACTTAAGAGCATATGTTTGTTCTCTTTCAGGTATAAGCAGGCAGCTTTCTGTTACGAGGAGTTGATATTATGTCAACCCACAGTTCCTTTGTACCATCTAGCATATGCCGATGTGAGTTTAGTTCCTTTGCAATCAACCGATTTTTTATGTTTATATATTCATAATACTACTCTCTCTTTTTTTACGAGCCAAACAACTAACCCGCTGTTTTATTATGCTTTCATCAGGTACTTTACACAATTGGGGGTCTAGAGAATCTTCAAAATGCTAAAAAATACTATGCGTCTACCATAGACTTGACCGGAGGAAAGAACACCAGAGCACTTTATGGTATCTGCTTGGTGAGATTTCTCATTCTCTATCCTGAAGTTGTGTATAGACTATTGATACCCTATCCCATGCTTATGTTAGTTGTATTGGTTCTGCTCTTCAGAGTAGCTCTGCCATTGGGCAGCTGACAAAAGGACGTAACAAGGAAGAGAAAGAAGGGACAGAGCTGCAATCTCTGGCTGCAACAGCCTTGGAGAAAGACTACAAGAAGAGATCTTCCAACAAGCTTCCTCTGCTAACTGCCACCCTAAAAAATTTGAAGCTTTAATCATCTTGATTGTGGTACATCTTCCAGATTTATAATTTAGTAACCAACATCAGCGAAACGCACGCAGTTGTCCAAATTGGTTGTAGATCGACTGAAACCAATTTTCGAGTATTCTACTCCTTTCTTTTCTTTTATTCTCTTCTAATTCATATCAGTTTGTGCTGTAATTTTTCAGATAGTATTTTAGGATAACTATGGGAAGGTTCTTTTCCAGCTTAATCTCTTTTTCCCTTTGGATTTCCTCCGTGAAAGAATAGATTATTTGACATTTTCAAATGAGAAAGTGATCAATTGAAAGTCCATTTGATCGGATTCTATCAATTTTTAATTCCTAAAATCCATGAAATGAAATATATTAATGAGAAATCATGAAAAATAAACAACATTCCGAACGTCGGTCTGTGTTTTCTTTTTCTGGCTAGTTTGGGGCCTAGGCACATTATGTATAGATTACTTCATCTACCTAATAGAAAAGGATATGCGGTGTCCAAATTTGTTGAAACTACCAGTTTATCCTCTACTAAATATAAATACTACCAATGTACCTCCATTAAATCCTAATAATAAAAACAAAAAAACTCAACTCTAATTCATTTCCATGCCACTTCAACCGATTCTTCTTCTCCCTCTCTTTTTTCTTTTTTTTTTTGAAACCAAAACATTATCGACGATCCAAAAACGATTAATCGTTTTCTTCTTCTATAAAATGACGAAACAAACAAGAGTGAAGCATGCTACTAACAGGAATTATCCTAGTGAGAGTAATCCCTAAATTTTTCAAGCGATTCGAAACACACCGAAGAACACAACGGTTGAGGAGGAAGAACCATCTTTGATCGCACAACAAGAGGAGGAAATGGCTCGAAACATGTACTTTTCTATCAACCCAATCCTCTAAACTAGGTTTGAATAACATGCAATCGCTTAAAAATTGGAAATTTTGAGATCAAATTTTTCTAGGTTTACCAGAATCGGTTTATGTCAATGTACTTGTGAACCGATTGCATATAGAAACGGTTTATGTTCATGCCCACAAAGACCGATTGTCATGCATTTGTTTTCTACTTCGAGAAATTTGAACCGAAATCGGTCAATGTTAATGCCCACATAGCCCGATTCAGTTATGGTAGGGATAACTTTTTTTCCGTAACTTTTTTTTTTCAGAATCGGATTACATGTGTGTCCACAAAAACCGATTGTGTAGCCTTTGGTTTCTTAAATGTTTAGCCCATAATCGGATTACATGAGCACTTATAAAAACCGATTGTTTATGTGTTATGTTAGTAATCAGGCTTCATATGTGTATCGAGTAAACCGATTCCTGTAAGAAAAAATGCCCAATTTTTCTATAACTTTTTCTTGTTAGACTCGGATTACTATAACACTTATATAAACCGATTGTTGATGTGTTATGTTAGGAATCGGTCTTTATATGTGTATCGAGTAAACCGATTGTATGCCTTGAATTCAAAAATATGCATTAAATTCCATTGTTGTTTGTCGCTTATCTCCTTATTATCCAGGGACAACAAGGGCAAGCAACAAAGACAAGACGAAAAGAAATATAAGAAGAAAAATGACTTTGATTCTCCTAAGAGTTTGGGAACTCGTCGAAAGGACGGTAAAAATTTGAATGCTTCTCACCGAAAGGGGCTCGGGGAGTAAACCCAAAGCCAAAGGGATCCGCATCAATGACCCACCACCTCAAGCGGAGCAACCAACACAAGAAAAATTTGATTCTGCTACACCTAATGAAGAAGAAGAAGGTGGTGATGGAGAAGTTACTGAAGAAGAAAGCGGCGAGGAGAAAGTTAATGAAGAAGAAAGTGGTGAGGATAAAGTTAATGAAGAAGAAATTGAGAAGGAAGTTGTTGAAGAAGAAAGTGGTGAGGAGGAAGTTAATGAAGAAGAAAGTGAGGAGGAAGTTGGTGAAGAAAAAATTGACAAGGAAGTTGGTGAAGAAGGAGGAGAATTTCAAGAACAAGTCCAAGGAGGAGAAGTTCAAGAACAATGTAAGAATGATGGTTCAAAGAAGAAGAAAGGGGACCACATGCCCGGCCCGCTGAAAATGTTTCCTCGCGGCCCTGGATGATCATGTTTACGGGTTACCTGGCGATGAAGGAAAGTTGTTATGGGAGTACAAAGAGAGTTGGGCCGATGTCGTCTGCCATACCATAGTAACTACCTAAACCTTATGTTGTGTAAGATAAGATGAAACTTATTATCCGTTTAGTGTTTTGATTATTGTCTATCATATTTGTTTTGTTTTATAGGATCACAAGGATGTCGTTTGTCGTATGAAGCCAGTAACGTCAGTGAGTATGATAAAGAATTGGCCACTGGAAGCAATAAAATCAAACATAGGAGAAGTTGAAGAAGTAATAAATCTAGTCAAATCTACGGGGTTGCTGGCTACAGTCGACAATTTGGTTCGTGGTTACGATAAACCTCTTGTTTCCGCCTTCGCCGAGAGATTTTACGGGGAAACAGATACTTTCCATCTTCCGTTTGGCGAAATGACGATAACTCCAAATGATGTCAAGTTGATTACCGGGCTAAGCATAGAAGGTAAAGCCGTGAATCACAAAGACTACGTCCAAGAGCTTGAGTGGGACAAGATTTACGCCTTCACCAGGGATGTGTTCCAATGGGATGACGAGACGAACAAGTCAGAGATGCTAGTAGGTACAACAAAACAGAGGATATTCCATCTTGCGGGCTTGAGGTACCACTTCATGGGAACAAAGAAGCTTCATGCACGGGGAAAAGAGGTGACCAAGGAACGTATCTTCACTACAGGCAATGAATATGTCCTCTACATCCTGGGATTTGTTATGTTCCCCGACATTTCCGGTGCCCGTGTGAGCGCCAACTTTATTCAGCTGTTGCAAACATTTGCCAAGATTAACGAATACTCTTGGGGCTCTTCCATCCTTGGACACTCGTTGAGAAAGGCTTTTAGAGCTCGAATGAACCAAATTGGAGGGAATATGGCTCTTTTGTAGGCGTGAATATATTTGCACTTCCCAATATTTGCTGAAAGGGATTTTGTGAACAAGCAATGAGATGGTAGGTGTTATGGAGACAATTACATCTTCAACGGTAAGTCAAAGTCCCAAGATGAGGAGTATCTGAAGTTGAGACGCCAGTTGGACAACTTGACGATGAAAGATGTTGTCTTTCACCCTTACAAGGAAGTTTTGGCTAAAAGAAAAGGAAAGATGGTTGGGTGCACCGAGCAAGAATGTTATTTTGGGACTTGTTTCACCCAAGAGGATATGTAATGTACAACCCGACTAGAGTCGCAAGACAATGCGGATATGTCCACAAAATCCCTAAGGAGCGCAAGAATTTTAAAATCAATGAGACTGAAATCAAGTAATTTGATAATGATATTGAGGTTGTTCACAAACCTAAACCAGCATCTGAATACTAGGAAGAGAAAAGGTATAACAAACATGATATGGATGGCTTTTCGAATACAGATGATGTGGCAATTTCGGGTTACATGCCATCAGTGGCGGAGTCAGAAAGTTCAGGTTGGGGGGACAAATATACATACAATGAAGCATGATATTGGCGAACTGAAGTGCGGTCGTATGCCGCAAATTTTTTTTTTGGACGTTTTACCCACCAAGTAAACTTTTATTCTACTAAATTAATTAGGGTCCATCGTAACCGTGCTGCACAAAATGAGCGACTGTACTCTGCATTGTTGTTTAAGTTCTCTACATTGAACAGATTAGAGGAGCTAATGGTAACGTGAATATGCCACCAAGTTTCTCTCGTGAAAGTTCACGTTCAACAACACAAACAGAAGATTGGGGGACGTCACTTCCTAAAAACTTAAGTTCAATTGATAGAAAAATGAGGAGCATGAGGGTCTCTGATGATGAGCGACAAAAAAGGGAGAAGAAAAACAAGAATATCAACCAAATTTCTGGTGGTGGTGCATTATTGTTACCATCTCGATCAAGGAGGTTTTTTGACAGGTTTTGGATTGGTGGTGACAAGGGGTAAGGAGAAAATAGGGGCTCTGAGACATCTGGGAGTTCTCGTAGTCCAACTTCTGTGCATCATTCCTTAGAAAAAAATCATTTCGTTCCTCCGATGCTAACTATAAAACAGAAAACTAGGGGGACAAATATCCTATTTGACCAAATCATATCTACTAATTTTTTGTTTATCAAAAACTAGGGAGGACAACTGTCCTCCCTAGTCCAAGCGTGGCTCCGCCACTGCATGCCATGGTACCTCAACGTTTCGCATACTCAAGTTATACGAGTAGATGAGAGGCCCTAAATCAAGGACAAAGATACAACTCTCGAATAATGAAATTGAGTTTGTTCATGACCCTTTACCATCATGTGAATACTGGGAAGAGATAAGGTACAAAAAACATGATATGGATGGTCATTCGAAAATAGAGGATGAGGCAATTCCGGGTTACATGCCATGGTACCTTAACGTTTTGCATACTCGAGTGATACGAGTAGATGAGAGGCCCTAGATATAGGACAAAGATACAACTCTTGAATACCTGGTGCGTATTGTTACTCAATTACGGTTTTTTTAATGGTATTAGCATGATTTGTTGAATGTTTGTTGTTTAAAATGGAAACATAGAAGACAAATCAGGCACTTGATAACCCAAGCAATGTTATGTATTAGGGAAGGGAAAGATGTTAAAGCCAATGGAAAATTCATTGATGAATTGAACACTCTCGAAGATGTAGAGGGTGCAAATTTTGGGGAAGCGGTGGTGGAGAACACAAAGAAAAAGAGGAGGAAAGTCCTCGCAAATAGGAACTCTCAAAGTGAATCAAGCAGCGCCCAACATGATGCCGGTGAAGAAAGACTTGTTAAACGAGGACGAGGTGGTCGTGGTGGGGATGTTGATGAATGAATGGTTTTTTTTGTTTTCCAAACTTATGTCTTTAACTATGGATAATGATGGAGTCAAAACTTATGTCTTAAACTTATTTTCGAATTATGTTTGGTTATGTTCTCTACTTTATGAATGACCGAGTCAAAACTTATGTCTTAAATTTTTTTTGCTTAAGACGCGACAAAAGAACCAACTACAATGTGTGTAAAAAAAAACAGGATTCTGGCATTTTTTTCTGTCAGAATCGGTTTGCGTTTACCTACATAAAAACCTATTATGACATTTCTCCAAGGGTACAATTTCAAAATCGGGTTTTAGGAGTGCACTACATACACCGATTCTGAGAATTTCATTCACTTGTTTTGTAGGTATTCAGAATCGGTTTTTGTGGATATCGTTAAAGTCCGATTCTGAAAAAAAACTAAAAACCCATAATTTTGACAACCTTAAGAATCAGTCTATGTGGGCATCCCATGTAATCCGATTCTACTAAGGAAAAGTGGCACTTTTTTTGTATTTTTTTTTTTTTTTACAAGAATCGGATTACAAGTGCAATTTTAAAAACTGATTTTCCAGGGCCAAAATCGGTCTATATATGTGGACATTCCAAAATCGGTCTATATATGTGGACATTCCTAAAAACCGATTTTGTGAATTGAATTCGAAAAAAATAGTCGTTGAGTCTTTATCTATATAAGGACAACCTCTTTGAGCCACTCCCACATCACACACTGAGCCTAGAAAATGGAATGGGATCTGAAAGAAGATATGCAGCTCGTGAAATCGTTTATCCCCATCTTCCACGAACGTCCCGACGAACTATATTCGATGTTTTGGAAGAGAGTCAAAGAGTTCTATTATGAGCGCGCCACTAATCCAAAAAAACCGTAAATGGAGAGACTTAGCTTTTTGATTCCAATACATATAAAGCTCAATGCTATAGTATGTTAAAGTTAGCAAAATGGTGAACGACCATCATCCACAAGCTCCTCGTCTTCAAAAAGTGAGTAACGCGATATTTTAATACCTATCTCATCGTTTAATGTTTGCATACAACATTGAATAATTTATTTAATTGCAGTTGGAACGATTCAAAGGGCTATGGAGAATTCACAATGGGGAAAAGAAGTTCATTCACCACAAGGAACATGTTATGTTACACCGTCGCGCTCGGAGGTTCATTGATGATGTATTGATGTGCCACATTCAGGAATTCGCATACTGAATTGTCCTATATATGTAATACGCTAATTTCCTAAACTATGTAATGAATATTTTTCTGAATGTATGGTATAATCGGATTGTGTGGACATTCCTAAAAACCGATTCCTACAATTGGTTTATGTGGATATTAACAAAAACCGATTCTAGGTTTACTTCGTCAATAGAAAAAACTCTACCCATAATTGGTTTACAATTGCACTAACATCAAACAATTCTAGGTTGAGTTTTCTAAAAAAAAAAAAAAAATCAAGTTTTGATGATGAATTAACGATAGTTGATTTCAGGGTTAACTTGATTAAACATCACTTAATCACCCAAATTAGCACTAATTAATCAGGAGTTTCATCATTTAGTAAAATAGTTGGATAAGGGGTTATCCATTTTACTTTAATTTTTATTTTTCTGTCTTGTAGTGTAGGCCCCAAATAATGTGCCTAGGCCCCAAACTAGCCAGGTTTATTTTGATTGATTATTCGATAGTCCAGGAAGTTATATAGTGCCAAATTTCAACCTCAAGTTGTGTCGATACCTTGTCATTAGGCAACTTTTGTTCCCAGCACTTATTTGCCCATCAGGACAATGTTGTTCGTCCGCTTATGGTGTGTATGATCAAAGTTGATTAGGCGGAAGCATATCATGATTGAAAACATAGGTGGGATAAAATAACAAGACGGTCTAAGTGTTAAATTGGGAGTTATAAATTTTGTCTCTAAAAGTACACTTGAAATACGAATTATGGGTAAGTTTTAGAAATTTGGGATTAGCTGAGGCACCCCAAGCCACCTGATAGGTGCATTATTTGCACTAGTTTGGTACTCTAATTCATTGTTTTCTTGTTAGTTTTCATTTCATTATGCTTTGGTTTTGTTTGTTTTGAGTTTCTTAGGTGTTTTGGAGTTGTCTCACTCTCAACCAAGGACGAAGAAAAGAGTTCATTACGACATGAAATGAACAAGGATGTATAGCATTATAAGTAAAGACAGTGACAAGGACGAAGTGAACTCGTTCAAATACAAAATTTCTTGTAGATAATTGAGATACGAAGCCAACGCAAAAGGAATGAGTCACTCCGAGTTCGTATGAAGAAGTTAAAAGCAAAAAAATCTTGAAAAACTTGGGACTACAGAGAGATAGTCGGTTGACAACTCATCACCTCAAGTTAGTCGAACCAGGAGCCTAAAAATCAAGTTTTCCGAAAAGTTACATAGAAATTTTTGGCTAGGAGATGATTCAATGTTCCTAGCCGATCTTAAGAACAAGTTTTGGACAAAAGCTACAGAGAGATGTTCGACTAATAATTAAAACAATGAAGTAAGTCGAACTTGGAGTAAAATTTTCGACGAAAAACGAAGTAGGTTCGGGAGAAATTTCGGCTGACAACTCCTCACATCATGTGATCCGAACATGACACTCACCTGGAGCAAAAATCACTTATCAAGTTCGGCTAAGGAAATTCGTGTACATGTCAGTCGAACCCGACAACTTCCTGGGATACTTTTGACGCATTTTGCTTTTACTTTGAGGGTCCGGAAGGATTCTAAAGACCTATTTTCATGAGCACTATATATGAAAACTTTTAAACACTTAAAAGGGAGCTTAAAATATTGTAGATGGGGAAAAACGATTTGCTAGTTTTTAGGGAAGTGAAGAGTCGAGCGTGCGGACGGGACTCCTCAACCGAGCAAACTGCTGAACCTCACACAGATGCACTGCAAAGGGAGTGCTTAGATTCGAGAGATCAATCTGTAAGACTCCAGCCTAAACCAAGTCAATGGCCGTTCCAGAGTCAATTCGGTCCCAAAGAGGGAGATGGGTTGATCCGTATGAGGGAAGCTGAGAATTGTGTGGGATCAATGATGATCAAGGATTGTGGATGCGTTGAAGGTTTCTGCAAATTGATGAACTGTTGAGTTCGAATAAGTTCTGGGCGATTGATGGAATTTTTGAGAGTGATTACTCGAAAAATTATTGTTCAATCATGGATCCAGAGACTTATTTATATTGTCAGAATAGCGAAAACATTGATCCCATTAAGTGTGACGTTTTCATGAGTGGAAGAGTGATAAAGTGGGAGATCGTGGTAAAACCAATTCCGTGTCGTATGGAGACTTGGTTGATCGTCCACCCACTACTTTGCTAACTCCTTCAACCGTTGCATGACTTACTCACATTTCTCATCGTGGATGAATCCACGTGCCGTAGGCCTCCATACCAAAACCCTAATTGATATCCCCCCATGTGACGTGATTGAAGTCTCACGAATCGTGGAGTCTGCATGACAGGTGTGTATTTTATTAGTCAGTTGTTGACTGTTTAGATAGTGAATCTAAGTTTTGTTGAATCGAGCATGAGTGATCGAATGCTCAATAGAACATGTTAGACATTGCTCGAATATTGTAAATTCGAGCAACTGAGCAAGTATTGCTCGACGAATTGCTGGATATTGATAGTTGGATCAATATTCGAGCAATTGAGCAAGTATTGCTCAATTCAACGAATTACTGAGTATTGATAGTTGGGCAATTGAGCAAGTATTGCTCAATTCGACGAATTACTGAATATTAATAGTTGGATCAATATTCGAGCAATTGAGCAAGTATTGCTCAATTCAACAAATTATTGAATATTGATAGTTGAATCAATATTCGAGCAATTGAGCAAGTATTGCTCAATTCGACGAATTATTTATTGGTGATGTGACCCATTAAAATATTGGTAGGTTACCAAATATTATATAATTAATCCGCGTGTTGTTTGCTGGATCAACATAAATTTATTTAGTGTCTGAACTTGCTCAGAATGATGATTTGTTGAGCGTTTGTTCGAAACCCTAATTTTTGATCAATTGTTCGTTAATTGATGAATTGCTGAAAATAGGTCACTGAGTGAGAGATGGACCGACCACATGGAATTATGGACGTCCATGTGATGCACCAGTGCCCGACTGGGCGTGCACAAGAGTCCTTTGTTGACTAGTTGGTGAAAGAATGATGATTAAATGCCGGTTTCATCATTTATTTAAAATAGTGCTCGTCTGAGCATTAGATAATAAAACCTAATTTATGGAGAAGTGAGGGACCGACCAAGAGGGTATGAAACCGGCCCTTGGTGGTCGTGGGATCAGCTGATGGTCGTTTGAGCAAATTCCAAGTTGGTTGGAAAGAGTCTGAACCCAATATGAGCAATTGCGCAAATCAGGTCAAAATTGTGAAAACATGTGGAACCGGCTCATTGCAAGCCTTAGAGCCGCTCTTGGTCGGTCAAGGGAGCATGCCCGTGTCACCATAATGTCCGTGTCTCAGTCCTGAGAGCTTCGGTATTTTCTGATGTGCGTTTGAGCAATATTGTGGATTTTCAGAAGAGTTTGATCTTGACTGAAATTCTTGATTTTTGCTCGAATGAGCAAGTAGAACTTTGCTCGTTTGATCAATATTTTGTGTTTGATCAATATTTTATTAGATGTGAATATTAAAATAAGGATATTTTAATACTTGAAAGAACGAATTTCTTGAAGTAGCCTTGGACAAAGGAAAAAAGAGCACAAATATCAACATTTTGAAATAAAATAAAATAAAATGTCATGTTGCCTCGTTAAAACCTTGTCGGAAAACCACATGGGATAAAACACTGAAACAAAGGAAAAAGAGTACAACTTTTTGAAGATTATGGATGCTAACTCAACTATATGAGTATTAAAGAACCGAGCATCAAAATCATAACTCTAGTCTATCTCAGGATTTTGGTGTTTTTAAGGACTCCTCAAGAGACCTATAAAGCTGATATCATCAACTAATTAATTCGGATTTTTGGTCTTGTACCAAATTTCTAAAAACACATAAAGTTGTTAAACCTTATGTAAGAAAATGAGGTGGCTGCCTAAAGGATTACAAATTTAATATGTTCTCAGGTGTGACTGCTATATGAGTCCTTCAAAGACTACCACGCCAAAAGAATCATACATGGAGAACAAAAATATTTATTGAATCAATCCCTAGTGCGAGAAAAATGGAACCCTTAAATCGTTTTTTACAACGAAAAATTTCTCGTATAACGCATTATGACTACACTATCCTGTAATTGATAGGCTCGGCATTTATAGTGTTAAGTTTTGGATCCAAAATTGCGTTAACTGAGAAATTAATCCAACCTAATTGGATCATATGCCAACCAATCACATATGTCGATATTCTGCTGGGAGAGGGATTAACAACCACTATCTTTGTTATTCGACAACTAAATTAGCTTATCACGATCTCACAAAATTTCCGAGTGTATGCATACTTTGAAAAATATAAATTTATTGGTACCGATGCCCACAGGCGTGACCATGTTGAAATCCATTAGAAATTATCCTAAAATAAAATAAAATTGTAGTTTTTTTAGTTTTTTTTCATGGTTTGAGCAATATTTGAGAAAAATATGAAGAAAATAGAAACCATGATTTTTGCTCAAACGAGGAGTTTTCATTACGATTAAAGTATATGAAAATTTAAAAATAATAAAAATAAGGATTGCAAAAGGTGTGGGACCAATTGATTAATATAAAAATAATAAAAATAAAAATAGAATGGAAAAAGAAAAAACAATTAATTTTCTTAATTTACTAAGTAATAATCTTCCTTGTCAGGGCATGGATGAGTGAAATCATTAATGGTCCCATATGTTGGTGTAGCGAATATAAAATCGACGGGAAGCTTTAATTAGAATACACCCATGAAGCACCCATCGTTGTTATGTAGGTGGGATCACTTCCATGCTTATTTCGTGTTGGACCTAACACCTTTTCCTTATTTTATTATTTTCATGAAACCATGAAAATAAAGAAGGAAAGACACAAAGAAACCTTATTAGATGTGTATAGAATACAAGAGATTATGTTTTGCTCAAACAAGGAAAGTTACTTTAATGAAGGAGTCTTCATAAGTTTAGGAAAATATTCAAAATAAGGATTGCAAGGTGTGGGACCGGTCACGGTAGGCATGGAAAATATGAAGAAACCCTATGTTTTGCTCAAACAAGGAAAGTTACTTTAATGAAGGAGTCTTCATAAGTTTAGTATTCAAAATAAGGTTGCCCGGTCACGGCAACATCTTTCCTTAGTTTATTATTTTTTTCATGAAATCATGAAAATATGAGAAAACCATGAGTTTTGCTCAAACAAGGAAATTTGATGGGATGAGAGAGTTTTCATGGATTCATGAAAATAAGAAAAATAGAAAAAATAAAGGAAAGAGGCATGGGGGATCGGCCACGGCGGCATGGCCGGTGGGCCCGATCCCTAGGTGCCTCTTTTCTACTTTTTATTATTATTTTCTCTCTCCTGTTTTGTGTAGGATTCCTCATTTGTTCATATTTTCGAATGCTCGTTCGTGCATTTGGGTGCTCGTTCGTGCATCATTGTTGAGTACACTTGCACCATTTTCCTGGGGCTTACTCAGTGATGGTTCAGATGCCCGGATGTTGAGTACTTATTACTAGTTTATGAAATTCAGTGGAGAATGATTCATGAAACTGAGTAATAAATGTGAGTAGTTATTTATTATCAATCCATGGAATCAGCAGTGGATTCGACCATGGATTCGGAATAATAAAGTAAGTGATCATTTATTATCAATCCATAGAATCAGCCGTGATTCGACTATGGATCCGGAATAATAAAATGATAATTTACATTACCATCTCATGGAATCGTAGATTTGACCATAAAATCGTAGTAATGAAATGAATGGTGATATTACCATTCCATGGGATCGTAGTGATTCGACCATAAAATCGGAGTAATATCCATTACCATTTCATGAGATCAGGTCGTGGATTCGATCATGAAATCGGAGTAATGAGATGAATGATGATATTACCGTTCCATGAGATCAGTCATGGATTCGATCATGAAATCGGAGTAATATCTATTACCATTTCATGAGATCATCCGTGGATTCGATCATGAAATCGGAGTAATACATTTATCTATTACCATTTCGATCATGAAATAGGAGTAATGAGATAAGATAGTGCATAGTCAGTGAACCAGCTAGTGTTGCCGATGCCCTGAAGGCGTTTTGCCCCCTCAACATTTAATGTATGGAGAGCCACCTGAGTCTATACACGGTCTCTCTACATAGTCAGGGAACAGTGAGTGTCACTGACGTCCTGAAGGCGTTGTTGCTCTCAATCTTACGGAGAACCGCCAAATGTTTTTCTATGTAAAGGCGGGTCTCTCTATGTAGTCAGGGAACAATGAGTGTCACAGACGTCCTGAAGGCGTTGTTGCTCTCAATCTTAAGGAGAACCGCCCAATTATGTTATTCTACATAGAGGCTATGATGAAATGCCCGGTGTCGAATGCTCCGGGGAGGCCTTTCGAGCGACATATGCATCATACTTCGTAAAACATGAATCGTCACATGCGTTCCCGAATCCGTGTCAGAAACATGTAGTATCGTGATTTCAAGGTTTTGACCTTTGTTGAAAATCCACCATCAACAAATATATACAACAAGGAGGACAAGAAGTTAGGGCTTGGAATTGCGATTGATCATCACGATTACTAGGGTTTGCTTTCTTATATATTATTTATATTTTTCATGGATTTTAAGAAGTCCATAATGAACTATGACTTTCTTATTAGTTAAGAATGTAATCCTAAGTTATGAACATGTTATTCTATTGATGCATTAGTATCGTTATTCACTTACTCTCTCCTATTATTAGTATTGTTAATCACTCTCTCTCCTATCATATTGTTCAAGTTTCATCCCGCACAATTATTTGATTGTGTTTGTATAATATGATTAGATGATTCGTATATTTAAGTTGCAAATTTAATATCTCAATAACTTGTATATAGCTAATTAGGAGTCTTAGGTAATTCTATCAAGAACCCTAATAACTAGTAGTATTTAGTGATCACTAGCAGTGCGAATCGTGAAGGAAGTTACAACCAAAACTTGGCATAGGTTGAATATGCCACGATTATGTTTGTATTTCCTATGAATAACTCGTCGCACAAATATTAATCCTTTTCTAAAGTTGAATCTCTTAGCAGCGAGCACTAGGTTATTTGGTGGAAAAAAATTCGGATATTAGTGATTGCAATATGTGTTCACATGTGGAGGCGTAACGAAGTCTTACATTGGTTGGGGATATTTTAGGTTATTGGTAAACATAAGAGAGTGATGATGATATTGGTGTTTTATTGAGTACTGATGGACGGTAAATTCCTTAACCATCTTTCTCCTTTGATATTTTCTTAAAAACTTTCAGCTTTAGTTTTGAGTTTAATTTACTTTCAAACAACAACAAAAAAAACCCATGTTACATAAGATTTTAAATATAATTAACAACTCATACCCCTCCATGTGGATCAAATTTGTTTTTGTTACTCTAAATTATTTTGCTTCCCTGACAACCGACCCCGTCCACCCCCCCCCCCCCGCCACACACCCACCCCACCCCCTTTCATATTTCAACAATGATTCCCATTACCTCGAAACATTCGTGGGCAACATTGTATTTCCATCAAATTAAGGGAGGAGAAAGAGGCTATGTGAATCAGGAAATAACTAGGTGTTAAACCGATCACTTGGCTAGCTTCCCTTCTGCTTACATGTCAATTTGATTATTACTCCACTCCCCATCTTCTTCTTCTGATGCAAACTCTATAAGTCTTTTATCTTCCAGTGTCTTATATATATATTATTAATCTCTTCCTTTCTAAGCTCTCATTTTTAATTTTTGTGCAATTTTCCTTCAATTGCTTTGAGTTGTTATTATGTTTTGTTTCATTTTTGGTGTGTGTGAATTATCAATTAAACTGTTTTTGATGGTATACCTTTCGATGAGTTGATTCTAGTCTTTTTCAAATTTCTTTATTATTCTGTCAACATCCTTTCAAACTGACGTGTTTTTCTTTGTTGATGGATTTGTTTTATTTCCTTTAAGCTGCTAGTGGAAATATTTTTCCTTCCTAAATTGGGGCCTATGCCACTTAATTGGGGTCTATAGCTACATGACAAAATAGGTTCACTGACAAGTAATTTCTAGAAACCCCTTAACCACGATTTTTGTTAATACCTAATATACCCTTATTAAATTAGTGATGATTAATTAAGTTAGTATTAGTTAAATTAATTAGTGTTTGAGTTTGATTATAGTGTTAGGATTAGAGTAGAAATTCATTTCCTCTTTTAAGGTTTGGAGGGAAAGAAGAAGTTGAGGGAAAAAAGATAAAACTAGGGTTTGTGATTTTCTTAGCAAAAATGAAACTTTATAGTAATGATGAAGACTCTAATAGTGATGAAGAAGTGGGTGCATCAGATTATCATGATTTCGATCCTACCGAATTGGATAATTTGTTGAAAGAAGAAGAGGATGTCAACCAAAGAATGCTTGAGGATATTATTAAAGCACAAGAACAAATTCGTCGGGAAGAAGAAGGTGATAATGCTTCTAATAAACATGTATGAGTTGTAACGATCTACAAACATGTATTTGCACGTCTCGATCGCCCAAAAAGGAACAAAATTTCAAAATCATTTTCCAGAATCGGTTTATTCGATAACACTACATAAACCGATTCTGGGTGAAATCCCCAAATTGGGTACAAAAATCGGTCTTTGCTCATCACCATATGAACCGATTGTAGTAATTTTTTGGCGCGATGGGTACGTGACCAGAATCGGTTTTTGTTGGTGATGTTCATAACCCGATTTCTTCACTTGAATAATCATGTAAGTCGACAATCGGTTTATTTTCGTGTATATGTAATCCGATTCTTAAAGTTCCAGGAGAAATGTGAACAACAATCGGATTATATGACACGGGACGTGAACCGATTGTGGACTTTGAAATTTTTTAGACAAATCTTTAATCGGTCTTTATAGTTGCACATATAAACCGATTGTGGAAAATCGGTTTAATCGACTGTAACATATAAACCGATTTGAATCATCCACTTGTTCATATTTGTTGTAGATTGTTGCGGCGTTCGACGAAGATCGGCCCAAACCCGTAGGTGTTGATACCTCTGCCCACTATTACACCGATTTGGAATGGAAAGAAGGGAATGATGCAAAGCAATGGTTTATAGACAAGGGAATAGAGATCTCTTGGCGGAAACGTGGAGTTGCGTTGTTCATCTATTTGGTAAGGGATCATGTTATACATACGCACCAAAATGCACCATTTGGGATGAATCTCTTGAGGATCGGAGAATTTTTTTATTCGACCATAACAACATACATTATATCGGTCTTAGAGTACGTGATGATTGTCCATTACCACCGCTAGATGGGTTTCATGAGGTCTTGGAGGTCACCAAGGAGTGGCTAAAAAATACGATCCCAACATGAGGCGATGGGAGGAATTGATCGGGCCGGATCAATTCGATGGTCTCCATTTGCTGGAATGAGTATTTTCCTTATGTTAAAAACTTGATCTATCAGATGCTTATATTTTGTCGCTTTCATATTGTATTTTTCAAACTTGAACCAACCTTAATGAATGAAAGTGGTTTTCTTTTTTTGGGTAACTTGGGCTCATTTATAGAAATTTGTAACAAATCGGACTTCTTATTCATTTATAGAGTCCGATTCAGGAGTTAGTTTGTTGCAGCTTTTTCAGAATCGGTTTATATGGAGGATAATGTAATCCGATTATTGGAAGAAAAGGGTACAAAGATTTTTAACTAAACAATCGGGTTACATATGGTCCAAAATGATCCGAACATGAATCCTGAATCGGTTTATATGTGTATTAATGTAACACGATTATAGTTGATGTTCATCACATCAACCCAGAATCGGTTTATGTAGGTTCACATTAAAATCCGATTAAGATTGTAATCGGATTACTATGCTGAACATATAAACAGATTCTGGGTGGATTTTCAGAAAACTTGATGAGTGAATTTTTAAGATTTAGAGGTAAATCATTGTAGATCTCTTAAAAGGAATGGTTTAAAGGGATTTAACTCAATCACTTGAATTGTCTGTTTTTGGGTTTTCTTTTTACAAACAACAAAAGAAGATTTTAATTGTTGTTTGTGATTGATTAAGATTTAGTCTTAGTTTTGATGGAAATTGAAAAATAAATTGAGTTTTGATTAATGATTTTTGTATTTGTTAATTAAGTTATGATTTTGTATTTGTATTTGTGTTAGAATAATTAAGGTTTCTTTAAGGGTTAGTTTAGTATTTTTACAATATTTAGACACCCCTTATCATTCTCTATTGGGTGGATGAAGAAATCCATAGGCCCCAATTAAGTGGCATAGGCCCCAATTTAGCCAGGATATTTTTGGATCTAATGTTGTTAACGATTATACTAGGTCAATCTAATGGCTAGGATAAGTAGTTTTACATTGATTTTCATATTGGAAATCTATTGTTTCTGGTTTATCCTCCGGTAGTGAAATGAAAGGGAAAATGGATCCTCATATTTTATGGCATGACAGAAATATGGGGATAAATTTAAGAAGATATCGCGTTACGTTAATTGTCAGAAACACCGTTAAAGATTAGTAGAGATCAGAAACACAAGAAATCTAGTAATTATTGGATTAACAAATAAGATGATATGAAAATGTTGACAAATGATTGATGCATAAGAATCACCACTCACGTGATTATTTTAGAATTACTTCCAGAATAAGTAAAACAGAATTAAGTAGAGATCATTACCTTTTTATCGAGAACTACAAGGGGAAGATTAGCAACTCATTAGAAGAAAAACAAAAGGAGGAAAATGGAGAATATATCAGAAGAAAAAAAAAAGACATATATACTCTTATTAAGTAAGGAAGTGGTAAGACAATAAAGGAAGTTGTAAATGTCTTTGATTAGGATTTTTCGTTGGGTGTAACCGGAAGAACAATTACAACAGAGTTAAATTAGAGTGTTGAATTGTAGATTTAGCCGAAGGAAAACCATAAATTCGTGAATTTCGGACGTTGGATCAAAGCATACAAGTGGGAAGCACTTTAATCCACGATTTATCTCGTGCATGTTTTTGCATTTTGGGAGCAATAAAAGCCGTTAATTTATTTAAAAGACACATGCAGAACCGTGAGATTGGCAAAACAATATTTGTTTTTGATATATATTGTTGAAATTTTAAATATAAAAAATACTTGTTAGAGGTTGTTTGCTTAACTATCTTCGTCTCGCAAGAATTTGCCAAAACTAAAGTACTCTGATAATTTTGTATTTGGAGTGTCATGATGTTTTAAGAAAAATATTCTTTAATTGGTTCAGCGACGTTCCAGGTTGTGTCCATTGCAACCAATCCTTTCATATTATTCACACATTTAGTTGGGCTATTGACTAGCATCACCAATGTACAAACTATGAAGATACCAAGCGGCTATGAAAGTCGTTTGTTGGAATTTAAACTGCAGATATTGCAGTTGATAGTTACTGCTTTTCTCCAGCATAACACCTAATATTTATATAAATTGGTTCGGAAAAAAATTCACGGGCTTTGAGATTCTATACCGCTATCTTTCTAGCGAACAAGATTACATGTTATATTGTTAGGATTTTTGAGATAAGAAGTTCACAAAATGCTTTGGAGATCATGTATAAATTTGTATCTATGCGATATTTGAAGACCTCGCTCCAGTGAAGATGGATGATTATTGTATGATTCATTTCATAAAAATGATGGGCTATAATATTGTACTACCTCCATTTTTGGAAAAGTGTTACTTTCAGTTTTTCATTTTAGCCTAAAAATAGGACAAATTGAAAAAGTGAAAGTAACACTTTTTCAGAAACGGAGGGAGTATGATTTAGTGATACATTCTAATATATACTTGGCTTTGCACAAAGTAGTAGTGTCATCGAGGAGCAATAAGCACTCTAGAAAGCAAACATTTCTCGTTTGTGCCATTTACTATTAAAATTACAATTTTTTGGCTTGATCTTATCTCAAATCACAACAATCAGGATTTCTTGCTCTTCCTATTGCCAAAGGTGAAAGATAAAATATGGAATTATTGTTGAGATCGACCTCTAATTCATGATTTTGCATGTGGATTTGTTTGCTTGGACTTTTCTGCCCTGGGTTTTAGTTTCATTTGTTGGACCAATATTATTACTATTTTTTATTCGAAGCCTTGATTATTTAGAAGGATAAATTATCAAACCATGGTTATTTAATACTTCTACTATATAAGACTTATAGTTTTGGATTTCCTTGCAAAGGCAAGTTACAAAACCTTACCATTACGAAATCTAATAACAAAACGTGATGCATGACCGTGCCGTTATGCCACGGGTTAATCCCTAGTCATCATCATAATATCGACCAAAAACAAGTATTAAAGAAGAAAAATAAGATGAACAACAACAAAAATATTCACTCTCAATTTATTGTTTCACATCTCTATGCAATTAACGATTATGATTAAAAAGATAAGAAGAAATATATAGAGGAATCAAACCAGCAATTTATATGCTTAACCAAGTTGTTATAAACCTAGAACTTATTTTTCCCTTTACATCGAGCCATGTGAAGAGCTTATATATTCTCAACTGATTTTCTTTCTCTTCAAAACCTTATTCAAAAGCTAGCAAATTCTCCAACCATTTTGTACCCAAGTTTGTTCCCTAACTGAACATGGATGAATCAGTAGTAATTTTTATGACAACAACAAGAAAAAACTGCAACAACACTCTTCTTACACTCTACTTCGCAGTAAAGATCACCATCTTCTTCACCATTCATTTTCAGAACCGATGACAACAATTAACCTCCTTGGGATGTTTTATATTCTCAAACCCATTCTACCACCATCAGAATCACAAATGAAATCAAGTTTTGGTAGTAAAAATCAGATCATTCATGCATCCAAACAAACGCATTGCGTGTGTTTTGTCGTTGTTATAAATATTAACTTAAGGTTGAATTTTAAGCTATTTTATACCTCATTCGCTGTAACAATCTCAATTTCGCAACCACAGGCCAAGATCAATAAACCATTCAATCACAAAAAAATATTACCATTCATCTAAAATTGGCCCACAAAACTCATCGATGGCATCAAACTCACTCACACACTCCTTTATATCAAAACTACAAAATCAAAAATATTAGAATATCGAATACCTAATTCTCACTAAGTTACAATTGTGACTATCTCTGTACTAAAGTCACAAATCAACGGTAAACCCACTCACATACTCCTTTATATTACAAGATCAAAAATGTTAAAAATTGAGTACCTAAATCTCACTAAGTTACAATTTTGATCAGTGATTTTTGTACTAAATCACAAATCAACAAAGGGGTCTCTTAAATAAACCAATATAGACATACATAGAGGAGAGATGAATTAGATACTTGTCATTGAAAACAAAAATAAGACCAGAAAGAGGCAAATAAGCTGCGGGTGGAGGTGATTGAACAACAAAAGTAAGACCAAAGAGAGATTGTTATGTTGATTTATTATTTTTCCTGAACATTCTGTTGATTTAATTCAACTACCCACCATTGACACCAGCCTCACACACTTTCGAGACTAGTCGCAGTTCGATATAGAATATGAAAAAAAAAAAAAAAAAAACTTAACAACAACAAAGTGGAAGAAGATCAAAACCAACTGAAGATGAGAGGAGGAGGAGGAATCACGAAAAGTTTTCTTATTTATTGATTTCTCGTGGGTCTATGAAGATGAAGGGCATATAAGTAACTTAAAACTACATATGTAATTTTAGTTTGGGCAGAATGCTCAAAAAGGATATTCAGACCATTGAATTTGAATTCTTGATTGTTAAAAGAGTATCGAACTTTGCTTGTCTTCTAGACCCATAAATCCAAACCCAACGGTTAATTAACCAATTATGTGGTGTAATTTTTTTTTCATATACAATTTGTGCATTGCACATATTATTCATCTTAGCGCATATTATTTGTGTGCTTTTCATATTTCAAACAAATCCTACACTAAATTGTCCGGTCTAGATTCAGTTTAGACTCTGGACAGGGTAGCCTAACTCGGTCGCATTTTTAACATAGTTGCATTTTCCCCAACTGACACCATGTTTTTTTTTTTGTTTAATTTGTGTGGATCTGAGTCGTCTAGATATGACTGAAATCACCTGACTCATAATGTTTTTTTTTTAGTTAGATCTGACTCAAGTGACTCAAAAATATGTGAGTCAGTGGCTTGATCCCATCATTTAGGGGTATTTTGTTATCACACTCAAAATGTTCGAGTTAGGGGTTAGGTCTGACGTAGACATCAAGTCAGATCTGATTGCATTAAAAAACAAATTGTCTGACATCTGACTCGCGACGATTCAGTGGTTGACTCAGATCCAGATCGCGAATCAGATGCAAACAAACATGGTGCGAGTTGCATTTTTTTTTTTTTAATAAACAAGGAACCTTTTCATTAATGAAAATTCGAGGTTACAATGAGTTTAAGATCGAAAATAAGAGAATCCAAAGTAACAAGAACATACCGTAAAAGTACAATACCGATAAATTCGACAAGAGAAATAGAAGTATCACTAGTGGAAAATAGAAGTTAAACCACTGTCAGGACAAGAAGTTATATCGCTAAAAACGACTGTGTTCATCAGCAGTAATTTTGAAGTGGTTTTTCTCAAAACGACTGTGTGTGGAAAAGGTTTTATTCTTTAAAAAAACCACTTTCTTCCACGGTTGATTGGTACTTACCGATAGACACGGTAGTTTTTATTGATCATATTTTATTAAAAAAATTGATATTGATTCAATTTGAATCACAAAATCAAAGTCGAATCAAGAAGTATAAAAGCCGAATCAACCAATCAATAAATAAAAGATGGCTGAATCACAATTAAATTAATAATTACTTCAAAGCTGAATTTAACAAAATCGAATTGATAATGACTTTCAAACTCAATTTGTATTGAAAGGTGTATTCGGTTTACAATTTCAACTAACAAAAATACTGCAACTTCCAAGTCTGAAAAACTTTTAACAATCGGAAAACCTTAACGAATTGACTCAACTTAGGAGCAAGGTTCTACCATGGGTTCATCATTGAGAATCTTCCTCTGATATCCAAGATGCCGAAACCCAGTTCTTAGCTTGTCTTGCAGCAAGCTTTAACTGTTGTACCAATTATATTGTTATCTTAATTTGTTGTCCCAATTCAGTCGAAGAAAATGTTCAAGACCTACACATATTCAGATTAATATTGATAAACAACAATCACAATTTCAAAGATTAAATGCTTCAAGGTTAATGTTCATAGATTCATGTTTATGAGCTAATCAAAGATATATGCTTATATGAGCTATAGTAACTACTCTCCATTCACTGAAACAACAAGGATCAACATTGGAACCATTATTTTAAAATAAATTACCGTAGTATACTTGTACATTAACCAAATCACTAGCAGATTTACTAGGCACTTGCACCTTCATACAAATATATCAATGTAACAAGCCTAAAAGTAATTTAATTAAATTTTAAGAAAAAAGAGAATGCATACCCTTCTTCCCGAGACATTCCAGAATGGGTGCAAATTGATGGGAAGTTGAACTCACCATGAAGCACTCTTTTTTTAGTAATTCTTTGTGGGTCTTGATATTAAAACTACCATTGAAAACAACAACTTTAGTATTTGTCGAGGTAAGTGCTCAACCGCTCAAACTCGTGGAAGATCTGAAGTTTAGATATAAGCATCAACATAAGATGATCAAAATATTAATTACTAGAACAACAGGAAAAAAAAGGTTTGTGATATGAAAGTTTAGTATGAATACAAACTCGGTAAGCCAACTCGCATGTGAACACAAAATTAGATTAACTTGTCCTACGATTTCGAATTTGCCGCACACCTTTGTCAAGAGGACAGACAACAATTTTTCCCATCCAAGATTTTGCTTGACAGATAACATCCATAATCAAAAATAGTTTGAGAAATGCATTCATGTTGAACTGATTGAGAACCAAAAGAAAAATTAAAGCAGAGGAGCCTCAGTGAGTAAGATATGATCTCCGACAGGCGAGAAATCTAATGGAAATGGTAGCAAATAAATTTTTTTCCTCCAAAAACAGAAGTGCAGCACTAGTATTATTACCTGCAAACCAAACAATACACCTCAAAATATTATTGCATTAAAATTACAAAGAAAGTAAAATACAACCCCGTAGCACCTAGCTATGTACTCAACTTCCAGTACCAACATGACTAAATTAAAACTAGCCTAGTGAACCAAATTTGTATAAAACTTAATGCAAGAAGATCCACAATGAAATAGCTAATCCAAATAAAACTTTGTTAAATCAAAAGCATAAAAGGGGTTGGATCACGTCCTTGTAATATCCACAAAGGTTAAAAGGAAACAAACAGAACAAATACTTATTAATTCCTTATTTCTTGATATAATGACATACAATTAACAAGTTTTTCTAAGTGAATTCACAGGTGTCTACAACAATGGTTCATAAACATCTGTAGGGATAGTACACCCAATGGTTACAATAACCCAAACCAGAAGAGCGGCACGGACAAAAATTATCCACTTATATATTTATCCCAAAGAACCGCTTATATGCTAAAAGTATGAGTAAGAAAAAAATTAGACATACCTTCTCATAGAAAATTCTAAATGTCCAAGAAACTGTAGTACAAGTCCTGCAAAAGCATTTGTTTCAGTAAACCTTGATTGCCATTATAGCGTGATAGAAGAACAAAAAGGAATGGAGTTTACTTTAAAATCTGATACCCATAAATTTTCTTACTTCGAAGGGTTGAAGCTTTCTCCAACTTGATGCCACAACTTGCATGTGGTAACCTGCATAAGAGACCGACAAGCTTGTTGAATACAAGTTGGATATCCAAATAGCATAAATCTTAATATATACAATTTATGGAATGCATAATTTGTATCTCAAGTAAATCATGTTACACATACAATGTAGGAACTTCAACCTTAATACACGCGGTGTATTGATTGCATAATATATATTTTAAGTAGTTAATTCACACAAGATAGGTACAACCATAAGATACATTTGCCTTCAGATGGATACATCCTCAAATCCCAAATTGAAAATTGCTCTCAGAAGCTCCGGCTTTAATAAAAAATCTCTTAATCCAACATACCCCTGCACCATTACAAAACATTCAAATCAGATTCAAGCTTTAAACTTCAAAGTTTCATACAAACTACAAGAAATTGAAAAAATTTCCAATTTCTTAAGGCTTGAGAAAAAAAACCAAAACCAAAATCAATCTCACAAATTCAACATCTTATCAATTTTACTTGCAAAATGTAACTTCCAAAATTCCAAATCATTATCAATTTCATAGAAAAAATTCAACTTTCCTCTAGCGAAATCAATCTCAGAATACCAAAATTACATCAATTTCGTTTGAAAATTTTCTCTTTTTTAGGGTTTTGAAAAAACCCAAAAACAATCTCGTTCTCAAAAGACCATTCAAAAACCCAAATCTAAGAACAAAAAAACAGAAACTAAATAAAACTCGTAGGTAAAATCTATCCATAGAAAACTAACCTCACAAAACGGAGAAATCTTTCTAAGAACCCTAGATTTCTTCTCGCAAGACATGTATGAGAGTTTCATTTGTGATGGATCTCTGTGAAGAAGAAGAGGAAGCTAAACCTAATACCGATTCATAAGCGACTTATTGTGATGATTGAAAAAAAAGATCGACTGAAACATGGAAAGTGATTAAGTTGTGAGAGAGAGAAGTAAAGGAAGGCGGCCACCGAAGGAGTATTGCAGATCGAGATGAAGATAAAATATAAGAGAGAGGATTATAGAAGTTGCCTTCTCTCACAGTTGTTTTTCAACTCTAATTAGGGCTCTGTATTTTTACAAAAATACCCTAGGAAACTACCACGTGTTAGAAACTAGTTTTACTAAAACAACCGTGGCTCACAAAGACCTATAGTTACAATTGCACGGCAACAAAGTGGTTTTTGTGAAGACCAAGAAGTGGTTAAAAATCCATTTTCCACTAGTGGATTACCGGAGTAAGACAAATACAAGTATGAATAAGATCCGATTAAATCGTAAGAAGGATGGTTTTTCTCGGAATTAACTTCCAACCATTTAGTTTGTTTTTCTTCTATAGAAAGATGTGCTCCCAAAGTAGGAGTGATTTGCTCAAATCTCTTGTAACTAGTGATGAAGCTTCCGTCGTCAAAAAGACCACCTATGGAGATTTCGTCACCAGATAAGTTGATGATGAAGATTCCGTCGCCGGAGACAACCAAGATGAAGATTTCGTCGTTGGAGAGCATGGAGAGCATCACTATTGATCTTAAAACCCAACCCAATAACCAAGAATCGCCATTAAAGCGAAGATAAAACTCAAAAGAGTAGATAAAACCACCATAATGGTGTAGATAAGTAGGAAACATAATAAAAACTACACTAAACTACTAACTAACCTAAAAAACAAGGAATAATGAAGAAATCTGCTCATATCTAGTCCATTTTTGGATTAGATTTGAGCAGAAAAGGGTTGTTCTTGATGGTGTTGTTGGAGAAGAAGGAGTGTGAGGGAGGAGGAGGAGAGAGAAAGGAGGAAGTTTTTAAGTGTTCCTTCTAATATTAGATTTATCTACTAATAGTTTTTGTGTAATACAAGCTAGAGGATTGTGATCCCAATCCAATTATGAATATTGTATTGTAATTAAATATTTCAAAACTTTCTCTTTCCAAAAAACTGACTCTTTCTCTTTCCAAAACTTTCTCTGGAGATGATTTGAGCAGATCAAGCACCATAACTCGATTTATCTTTCCCTGATTTATAGTTTGCTATTAAATTTTAAAGTTTTTAGTAACCGATTGATTTCCATCATCAATCCTTTTCTTGTTGCAATTTTATGGGTTTTCTCTATGGATTTACGGATGAACATGCAGGTATGGGCTGTGATCTTTTACAAAGAAGAAAGCAAAGCATACAATCATTTTTAGTTCGAATCTATGAAGAAGACAAAGCAACTCCATCTGTTTTTAGCTTCAGCTTCAACCCAACCTCTTTCCCCTTTTCATGTTGGCGATTGACATTTATATTGGTTTGTTATAGTTGTATGTGATCTTGATGATCTAGGTTGTTTTAACAATCTTGGAATTCATAGATCTGTTTTTTCTTGGTTATTAGGATTAGTATTAGGACTTACTGTTTTGATTATACAGTCTCATTATCAGCAGCAACAGTTTCAGGATTTCCAAAGTCACCAGCAGATAACACATATTCACCAACGACACCAGCAGAAACTTCCAAGTTACCGAAGACACCAGCAACAAATAGTTCCAGTTTGCAAATTCTGATGAAGACCCAGACCGCGTCCAAAAACCGATTTCGTCCTACGATGACCTATTGAGGTTATCCCAGTTACTGTTACTGTTACTTTGAAAAAACAAGAGATAAATAGGTGGATCTATGGATCCTTTCTTACCCATGTCATATGTTTTACCATGTTTTAGAAAAAAACCTTGAGAAATGGTTGGATCATTGGATCCAAACATATCTGTTGATTACAGATTTGTTTTATGGTTTGGGTGTGCTACTTTCATCCCAAACCAGGCCATTTAAACTAGCTATGCTACTTAGAAAATCAGATGGAATGGTTAGGATTCTATTTTGGATTTTGCCCTGTAATTGTGTTGTTGTATGGCTTCATTATGCTGGTTGTGTATTTGAGATATTTGTGATGATTGGAAACATCCTGGTCAGTCCTGTAACCTCTGTAATCTCTCTCCGTCTTTGAAACAGAGTATTATTATCAATGTAACTGAGGCTTGCCTCTTTTTCGAAAAAAAATAAATCCAATTATGAATTTAAAGTTTTTGCAAATTTTGCTAAGGAATCTGTAACTACATTTCCTGTCTTGAACAAAAGAGAAACACAAAAAATTTGAATCATTTTTTGGGGACCATGGTTTTATTTTCCTAGCGACGTGTTCGGTTGGGAAATATTTTTTACGACGTAACCGAACTAAGGTTCGGTTGAGAGATATTTTTTGCGACGTAACCGAACTATTGTTCGGTTGGGAAATGTTTTTTGCAACTAAACCGAACTATTGGTCGGTTGGGAAATGTTTTTTGCAACATAACCGAACTATTGTTCGGTTAGGAAATGTCTGTGAGGTAACCGAACTGACCAGTTCGGTTGGGGAATGTTTTTTGCAACTAACCGAACTAACCAGTTCGGTTGGGAAATGTTTTTTTTGCAACTAACCGAACTTATGTTCGGTTGGGAGTTAATTTTGCGAAATAGCCAAACTATTTTCGGTTGGGAAATGTTTTTTGCAACATAACCGAACTATTATTCGGTTGGGAAATGTTTTTGTGACGTAACCGAATTGAGAACTAAAAATCCATGGTCCCCAAAAAAAAAAACCATGGTCCAAAAAAAACGTTTCAAAAATTTAGACAAGTGGGTACATATTCGTTTTGGGTACTAGGAATTACTAGTTAGTCCAGAAATAAGAGAACCGGTTAATGTGTAGTCCACCCCCAGATTAGAATTATCCGCTGGTCCAAAAACATGTTTTTGGACCAGAAACTTTATTCCCTAGTCCATCCACGTGCGGTGGGCACAAGACCGTAATTCAAATATTCCAAATATACCCTTCTGCAACTCAAAGTGACGAACAAAGTCAGTTTCTCGAAATCGCTTCTTTCCTCTCTTCTCAGATCGGTTCTCTCACTTTTCTCTGCTGCTGCGTTTTGGATTAGGTTCTCTCACTTTTCTCTGCTGCTGCGTTTTCAATCATCTTCATCTGAGCTTCGGATTAGGTTTATCTGATCGAATTAGGTTCATCTGAGCTTCGAATCAAGGTATTTTTCTTTTTAATCTGTTGCTGTTCTTGGAATCTTGATGAATAATTAGGTTTATTCTGATCCGATTTCTATCAGGATAATTGTCTATGATGTACATTGTTATCTTTCTTTTATGATTTCAGTTTTATGATGATTTACATTGTTCAATTCAGTTTCCGTTCGAGTTTTTAAGTAATTTGCGTGATTTTTGTGTGTTTCAATTAGGTATCTGAGCTTCGAATTAGGTTTATCTCAGATTCGAACAATGTATGTTCTGTTTTGTAATATGATTTTTGTATTTTACTACTTTTTTCTCTTATTGCTCGTTTAGTTTCATTAGACAGATCGTGTAGTAATGTTTGTTTTCTCTTTTTGATATATCT
>JAJJWW010018087.1:0-50491 GCA_023531295.1 Papaver armeniacum | reverse complement strand
TTTAGGATGACACCATTAGTGGATGGAACCATTTTGAATGCGGAGTTGAGGAACCAATTAACTAAAAGGGAAGAATATAGTCAAATCACAAATTAACATGATAGTTGTTACCATATCTCGGAATATCACCATATCACATTCTATTTTTATTTTTTTCCATATTTATCTATTGTTCCTCTCTAAGTGCTTTGGTGGGTCACTAAACATGGACGTGTTATTACTGCTAGGATGAAATAGAGTGATTGAGTTAAAAAAAAAAAAAAAAAAAAAGGAAAAAAAAAATGAAAAAAATATATGAAAAGAAAAAAAAAAAGGACCGACCAATTAGACCAAAACTAATAAAAAGACACTTGGGAATAGCAATATGTGTGAAACGTAGCCCCGCTCTCCGTCGCCTAAACAAGCGTGGAATGCAGATCCAAGGCAACTATCATGTACTTGCCGACAAGAAGCATGCGCTGATCCAAAAGATCTAATCATGCCGCCTAAAAAAAAAAAAAGAGAAATTGGGATCCAGTTTGATTCAATCTTTTAAAAAAAAAAAAAGAGAATAAATTATTATTGTGTTGAATAAAGTCACTCTTGGTTCCTTTGTATATGCCAATTGATTTGATGTAGCATTCAAGACTCCGTAGCTCAATCTAATAGGATTAGGTTCATCTTAGCAAAGGACCTTCGTTGCATATGGGAAACATCGAACACTTCTGAGAATATTCGCCAACATCTACATCTTTATCCATCTTCTTTTATCTTTTCATTGTGATTGTGGTTTGTTAGTTTCCGAGTATCAAGGGCTTGTTCGACTATCTAATTAGAGTTTATTTACTAATATATGAATTGAATTTGCAAGGTACCTCCTCCCGTAGTCATTTTGGATTCATTCATTGATTTGTCACAAATAGACTTGGAGTTGGAAATATAGGTTTTGTAGGTAGACCTCTTGTAAACCTTCACGAGACTATAACTTGTCCACTAGGGACACCTAGGGGTTCAAAGGCTTGTTATTTATGCTAAAAGTGACCGTAGCCTTGACGAGACGGAGTTGTATGTATTTGTTTTATTTTTATTTTGTTTGATTTGCTCGGGGACTAGCAAAGTCCAAGTGTGGGGGAATCTGATAGGTGTAGAATACACCGTATTTACTATTTAGTAGTTACGCTTTCTTTGCAATTTTTCTTGTGAATTATGTACTTTACGCGTGTTTTTGAGTATTAGGTGCTTGGAGCTTTCCATTTGAGGAAAAGAAGGAGAAACTACTCATTTAGGGAGAAAGGGGCAGAATTGTCATTTCACGGGCGGCATTATCCTGGAGCCGAGTCAATGTTAAGGGGCATCTCTGTTTTGGAGGGTTTTTAAAGACAGACTAGCTATGGTTAAAGGGCCGCTATCCGCTGGCCCTTATCGTGGTGACCATTTATATAGGCACCTAATTCATGGGTGTAGTTACAGCTGGTGTCAATAACAACCCAACTCACTAACTAGGTCGATATTACACTCGAAGACACAAACTTCAGTCTTGATTTTTAGTCGTTGCAGAGAGTTCTGGTGACAACCTCGTGATCCGAGGGTTCTCAAATGGGAATCGATGAGGAGGTTAGTGAAGGGAGAGGATTGAGTTCTTGTTGGGGTCTGGTGGAAGCATAGAGATTGGGTTTCTCACCGGATTCTACATACGAGGAGATTTTGAGCAATGTATCATCAAGAACTCGTGAATGAACATGAAACAAGCCATTGCCTTCAATTGAGGGGATGAAATGATTAATGGCGTTTTGAAAGTTGTGGGCATTGGTGAATCGAAATTGTATGGGAAGAAGATATTATGGGGTCGGGAATCAACAAAGAAACTTGTATTTCGTTCACCATCGATAAGACATATCAAGTGTTTGCTTAATGGCTGAATGATTGGCGACCTTATAGCATTTCTTTTGGTCCACCGAACGGAGTCATCATCATTGGTTAGCCGATGTTTGTGAGTTATGATGAGGGGTGTCCTAAAGGGAGATGCAGCAATGGTGGTGATGTTGCGGGTGTTGCTCAAGGGAATGATGCTGGCTGGTTGAGAAGCGGCTGAACTAGATGGAGCTACTATTGAGAGCCGTGGCGGGGAGCCGAGTCTAGCCGCATTGGATGGAGAGGAACCGAGAGTCATGGGGGGAGGCTTTGATGGTGCACTGGTGGTTCGATGCGCAAGTCGATGATGGCTTTGAACTCGAGATGGTTTTGTGATGATGGAATGGCTTGTTTGAGTTATATTCTGTAGCTCGGGATCCGGGTTGCAGTGGGACCGATGATTTGAATTGTGCAAGCAAGGATAAGGTCAGGGTGGTTTTGTCTCGGCCAATAACGATGAAATTCAACATGAACCGAGAAGAGAGCGAGTGTTTGGTGTTGAATGGGAGCTAGTTGCAAGAAGGGAAGCCGAACTAGAGTCAGTAGTAGCCGAAAGAGTGAAGTAACAAAGATGTGGAGGCGAGCAAGCGGTGCCAGAAAGGTATTGGAGATGGCAAGTTAGTATTGCAAAGGCAAGGATTTGATGCTCAAAGGTGACGCCCGAAGGCCAGGCGGAGGGTAAGCTCTGATTTGAATCAGTGGTACGTCAGAACCGGATGGATATTCCGAGCTTGTACGTGTGAACCGCAATTGCAGTCGTGGGGGCGGTGATTGGGCCGTAGTTCTAATCGCAAAGGCGATCATTGAGTCGAGACATGAAGAGTGGATGTTCGGAATCAAGGGTGCACCGGAATTGATGTTGTGCAAGAAATTGATAATGCCGTCATGCAGAGGTAGTATGAGCTGAATGAGACCCGGATGGGTCGAAATTGATGCAAATCTCAAAGTTTTGATGGGATTAATGTTGGGTGTTGTTGGATTCGGAGTTAACAACAAACTCGGGAGGAGTTCATACAAGACAAGTTTATGGTTTGAATGTATAATGGAATCAAGCACGCTTTATGGGTTGAATTTGGAGGATAAGGGTTTGAAGGCTGGTATTGTAGGCCTCGAGATTGTAGGTGTACAATTAGATGTATACCAATGGGACCATAGCCGAGATTGCGTAACAATGATGCCGATCTTTGTGAAAGAATGAGGCGCAAGCAATGGAAGAGCCGCACCGGGAAGATGGCTTGGCTCATTGCAGGCAAGATAGTGTAGTATTGGTTGAAAATGAAGCTCACCCGAAATGGCAGAGGTAGCGAGTAGTGGCGCTTGTGATGAGTAGTGAGCTTGGATTGCGACACATTGAACCGGGAGAGCTCGAGTCTTCGAAGGCATAGATGGAATTGAAGGTGGCGAGACGTGCAATTGTAATGGGTTTGGCGGATTTGAAGTGGTGAACTACAAATTGCAACGAATGGTGCCATTGGTTAAACTGAGTTTTGGCGAGCAAATCAACGGAATGGCTAATTGCAGAATTTGCGAAAAGGCAGAAGAATGGCAAGCCTAGGGAACTAGTTCCTGTTGTCGGATTTTGAAACCGAGAGTGGGGATCGAATGCTTCACCTAATCATGAAAGGGGCATGAGTCGGATGCAAAGAATTGATGGTCGGACATATGGGGCTCACGAGTCACGCTTTTAGGCGTTTTCGCAAGAAATGGGAATTGGCTAAAATGGTTTTTGTGAATGTGTGGACTGCAGAGAAGCAAAGCGGAGCTCTGGAAGTGTAGAATTGCTGGTGGTAGTACCCTGATGACAAAGGTGGCTCGAGATATTTTTCCGTGACCGGATTCAGCGATGATGTCAAAGAATCCTAAGGCCAGTTTTGGACCCAAAAATTCCAGAGACTTATTTTCACACATGGGCTTGGTGGATCTAATTTGAGACGGGTTTGGAAGACTTGACCTACTTTGGGTATCCTTTGGAGAAGCATATAAATAGAAAAGTCTTTCAAACCTATGGATATCTCCATTAGGGAGAACTCATACTTTTGGTTCTAGGGTTTAGAAACATGATGGGTTTTCTCTTCTTCTTGCTATGAACTCCTATGCCATGAGTAACTAAGTTTTTATTTATTGGTTGAAGATGTAGTTGGATTTTGCAACAAGTTATGATTTTTATGAATTAGTTTTCTACCAATATTATCGCTTGATTTCTCCCCAGGTTAATAATAATTGCATGATTGAAGTATTGCAATATGATTGAATGTTTGTTTAGTCGAGTCTAGAATTGATTGAACTCACATCCATATCTATAGCTATTTTAGGGTTTTCATCGAAATGGATAACCTTGAATACGAGTAGCATGATATGATTAGGTTTGTAGTGATACATCCTCGTATAGTCATATATAGAAATTGACCTTTGTTCGAATTGTTTTGCGCAATGTATTACAATTGCATTGATTAGCCTATTTCTGAAACTTAATGCTCCTAGGAATTGAACTTGATTAGAAAAGGCTAGGTTATTCTTTAGGTAGATTTCATATTAATGCAATTTCTCTAATGTGTGTGTTGATTACTTTGGAAATTACTTTATATTCTTGCAATAAGGTATTCTTTGGCTTTTTGATGATAGCGAGATTAAATACGTAGATTTATTCATATATTCATAAACTTGTTTACAATTGAAGATGAAACCTTTATCCAATATTTTCACATCCTTGATTTGCGTACTTTTATTTGCTTTTTGTTTATTTTTATTTACACAATCAAATTCTTAGGGTGTTTTATATAGGAAACCATAACAATTTGACAACCTAGACCTCTCTGGATCGATCCTTTCTCGCCTTGCTATATTTATATTTTGAGTAGTAAGAAAGTGTAATTTATTTTTTGACGCTACTTTATAGTGATCACACTTACGGTTTAACGTAGGCAAGACACTTTTCCCACCTACCAGAAGTTTTTTTAAGGCTACTGCCGATCTCGTAGTCTTCAGCTGCTGATTACTAGTTTTCTTCTCTGAGTTTCAGTTCTCCCATGTATATATCTGCATTGAATTTTTGTTTTTAGTCATTCTTAGAGTAACTTAGTTGTTAACCATATCATCTTAGTGCTTCTTGCTTGTAGCTTAGTTGTATGTGTAACTTAGTTGTTAACCATTTGTGCATTTCCTTTTCAGTCCCTTATTGCATTTTGGTATTGCATTTATACATCTGCTAGTTTTTCATCTAATCTTGTTACCTCATCTGTAGCTTACCCTCACTTCTATAGCTAAGCATCTGTAAAAATTAACATGTTGTAGAGTAAGTAAGTGCATTTCATTCCCTGTAATATATTCATCTTATCATTCTTGCACTTCAGTCTTATCTTTACCGTATCTCAGAGCTGACATTGGCATTATTGGTAAAATTTTTCATCACCTCGTGGACTTGGTCTCAGTCTCGCGTGGGATAACCAAGTGGAGTAATCCATCTTCACACCACAGAGTCTTCTCAGCTGGTGATAGCCAGTGCTGATATTCATTTTCTTTGCTTTAACCTGCACATTTCTGGGGACTAAGACTTCTTTGTTGAGCTAACAGGTACATGTGGTGCAGCTGAGCAAAACCAAGGAGAAAAGGGAGCAGCAAAACCAAGTATTGCTTTCTAACTCTTTTTCTCAGATGAATTTGTGTATGTGAACCATGCCTGCATGATAGACATGAGCTTTTTGCAAAATCCCGAGCCTCCGCAATTGTTGGTAGTCATCTGAATATTTCCATGATATGTGAATCACACACATGCTAGCTCAGAATGCGATAATGTTGTGCTAACCAATATGCATATGTGAAATAGCCACCAATTCTATGAGCTGTGCCTCATTGTTCTGTTGCTGATCCATATAGCACTTTGAATTTGTGTTTGCTAGCTACTCTGCTGCTTTATACACTCCTGCCACTTGTTCTCATAACCTGTGCATGATTGCAATTGTGCTAAGCATCTTTGTGTATGAGCCATTACTCCCTGAATGTATGCATAACATGTTATGTGGCCAACCTGTGTGAATGCTTGGGCCTTGTTCACACGATAAACTAGTCTACCCCCGGTATCTCGCATGACAAAGTAGCCACCACCGCTTGCTGTTGAACCAACTCCCTTGCCGAGTGTGCAACTGCCCGTGTTTGTGAGCATATCCTGGTGAAACATATAGTCAATGAACAAGTTGCCTTCCCTTTAAACCCTGGGATTCAACACACCATGTGACTTTGGGTGCTCTGTACTGTGCAATCTAGGCCTCTACAAGGCCTGTGCTGTAACCCTTAGCCTTCATTGCTCTGTGCTTAGCTCCATCCCTTGTAGCTGTTGAGCCTAAGCTGCAACCTGGTTAGCCCAAGTTAGCTGTAGATGAAAACCCAAGTTGATGTCAACTGAGGGAGTTGATATCAACTGAGAGAGTTGCCCTGTACCCTTAGCATGCTTGTTGTCCTTCACACACACTGAGTTACTTTTGCTCTTGTGTGATTTGTGCATCAAAATCTTGGCTTTAACAGCACCTGTGCTTAGCTCCAGCCCTTGAAGCTGTGAGTTTGAGCAAAACCTGAGCATAACCTGTGAAAACCAAAATAATCAACTAAACCAGTTGACACTCTGTGGTATGTTAGGTCTGCTATAAAGTGTTTAATCTGTTCATCTGTTGCATCTGCATCTTTGCACATAATTAGTGAAGTCTTGAATCGCATGATCACCTGCTGAAATCTTGAGCTCTCCGTGCTCTAAGCATTCTTGTTTTGTGCATGATTACTACGTGCACCGCCTTTGTGTCATTTGTGAGTTGTGCCTCCTCGTTTATTTCAATAAGCTATCTTGTCTTTGTGCACATAACCCGAGTGTGCAACTTTGCTGAAGCACACAAGGCCGTCTTGGGCATAGCCGTGAAGGCCGAAGCATAGCTTGATCTTTGTCGGTTTTGAGAGTTTGTGTCTCTCTCGGGCTCTGCTCCTGCAAACAACCGGGATGGAACCCACTACCCTCCGGGCCGTGCGCTTGCACATAAACCAAGATGTTCATAATTTCAAGCCCACGTGGCCAGGCCGTTCATAGGGTCAAGCCCACGAAAAGCCGGGCTTTGCATTACCAGGGCTGTGCATGTGCATCTGAACTGGGCTCTGCACAAATCCGAAGCCCACACAACTCCGGGCTGCATAACACAGGCTTCACATTTGCAGGCAACACCAAGCACTCATTGTGTGCTTAATTCTAAAAATTGGGTGCCATTTTCTTGTATCATTTAACGTCTCTGTGTTGATATGATTTGATGTGTGCTAAGCCATGGTTGCTTCTTTTTTGAGTTCAAATTGAGTTGCTAGACCATGTCAGGATTTTGGTCTGCAACTAGGGATGAAAACAAATCCATCAGAGAACTTGCTTACGGGCATGCTTCACAGTATGAAACCACCACAGACCATGATGTCTATGACTTTAGGGAGTACTATGAACCTTCTCAGGGCGCTGACCTTGAAAACACATACCCTAATCATTATGAGCACATGTGTCATCAACCACCATGGGAGTTTGAACAATGCTATCCCCCAATGAACCCTTGCATGCAGTCGATAATGGAGAATCTCAAACTCATAGAGCAAAACAATGCTAGGTTTGAATTGAATGCAATGCATGATCGTCCATATAGCAACATGTCTGAATTTCCCTTCTCTAGTGAACCTCATGCACAACCATGCAGTGAATATCCATATGAGGCATGCATACCCACTAGTGAAGACTCTCCTTCAATTGAACAACTCACTATGATTCTTCAAATGAACATGATTCAATTGCAAAAGGAAGAATGGAAGGAAGTTCATGATAGGATGTTTGTTATCTCTGATAATTTTGAAAATAGTGTTTCTATTCCTACTCATGCAACTAACACTGAATATGAACCTAATCTAGAGGTAGATGAGTACAATGGAAATGCTCAGATTTTGAATAGGGAAATGCAGTGTTGTTATGATGATGATGATGATGAATATGATATGTTAGAAGAGCATGTGTATTTTGAAAATGTAGTGGAATCTTTAGGTTCAGTGACGTTAAGCGTCTCTTTTGTGAACCCTATGAATGATGCTTCTTCTAATATTCATACATGTGATGCTGATTTGGGGTTTGAACAAGTGTTCTGTGAAAATGAGCATGCTATACCACCTGTTTGTGACTTAGGGAATGATGAAATTTTTGACACAGATAATTCAATGCATGAAATTGATATGTCTGAGTCCATGCCTAGGTTACATCATGATGTTTCTCCTGGTTATCTTATGCATGACACAAAGCTTTTTGATAATGATGATTATGACATGGAGATTGATGAATTGTTCTATGCAAGTAAACATGATTTACCTTCTTCTGACCTTAGGAAAATGTGTCATGGTGCAAATGATCTTATACACGAAAACAACTTAGATGTACCTACTTTCTTTCCTAAGTCACAGATTGAAACTCCTCCACCAAACCTGGATGTGGTTTGTCACAAAATATCTAAACCAACTATTCTGAGAATTCCTAATCTAGGCCTAGAGCTTTGTGCTTCCCAAGTCCTCTTGGACTATTTTGCATAAAAGTATAACACCTTAGGGAACCACAGTTGGAATGTGTATGTCTGCATGTTCTTAGCAAAACTCATTTTGAATTAGACCTTGTGCATGATGTACCTTTAAAATTGCAAGATTTTGTGTTCAAAAACACATCTGTTGACAAGTTTAGGTTTGGGGGAAAATCGTTCACATATGCAGTCTTTCTTGCACTCTCATGTTATATTTGTGTAAGGCTATTGATGTTTGTGCATATCGTCTTTTGGGTTGATCCTCAACTCTTTAGATTGTTGGTGTATGGTGAATTTTTCTTGTATATAATCCAGTAGGTCTTGTTAAATTTTCTTTCTTAAATCGGTTGAGTCTTCTTTTGCATATTTTATGCTAATCCAATATGATCTCAGCCGAGAATGTTGGATTCTAGCCTTGACTAATAAAGCTCTAACCTTGCTTTCGCCGACATCCGGTAATCTCTTCCCTTTTCTCTACTCAACATAGTTCTCTTGGTATGTGACTTATTTTTTAAATTCTTATCATCTTGTTGACATTGAGGACAATGTTTGATTTAGGTTTGGGGGTGCATTTGCATATAGAGTTTTTAGTCTTTTATTTCAAAAAATCAAAAAAATCAAAAAAAAAAATCAAAATTTTTTTTTTTTAAAACTCTTTGTAAATACTTGCATAAAAACCTCCAACTTTTAGAGATTTTAGAGTCACTAGCATGCTTCTAGCTATGTTTACACGAGAGTCTGGTAGAAATAAGAGAACTTGGAAGTCTTGGAGAACACAATCGGGTTTCTTAGTTGATTAGAGCGTTAAAGTTGGATTTAACCATACCGGAGGGCGAATTAGGTGCTGTATAGATATTCGGTAGTAGAATTGTGATCACCCATAGTGGGGACTACCCATTTTACATCAAGCGAGGCACCGACCTTCAGTTTTTGTGACTTTCTAGAAAAGTTGTTAGAGTGTTGTCACCGTACGTCAATTCCGGGTAGGAATGGTGAGCTACCCAACTTCGCACCACTTTCAGCACTATTTTTGATCTCTTGGGTGCTAATTTTGTCAATCATGAGGATGACGTTTAAAGATGAAAACTCCTTCTAAATATCGATTTGTAGTTAGCATCACTCTCTCTCCCTCTCAACAACATCAACACATTCATAGAAACACATCATCGTCAGCAAACGGAGCATCATCAGAATATTTGAAGAAAAGTTGAAATAGTCCAAGGTTTACGTGCAACAAAGAAAAGAAAAGAAAATAGGATGAGAATTAGTGAAGTTTATGAAATCAAGACAATACAAGTTTTATTGTTTTATTGTTATTTTCAATTCTAGTTGATCAAAAAAAAATGTAGTTTATTTATTTTCTGAGTCTAGTTACAACCATGTTTAATTAAAAAAAAAAAAAAAAAAAATTTGTTTGTCAGGTTTTTGTGAAGTTCAAGTTCATCATCAGCTATTGAAGACCGAAGACCGAAGATTGAAGACGTTTCTATGAATGCTGTGAGAGAGTGATATTAATTGCCGATCGGGTGAGAAGGTAAGTGAGTACTCCCACCCTTGCTAATGGTTTGATTTCCTTTCTTAGAGATCATCAGAAAAGATTCTTTTTGTCCACACTTACGTGGAGTCTCCGAAATTATTTCGGAAGGTTATCCTTCTCACCTTCAACGTGTGCGGATTTCTATGTTTATTCACACGCTTTGCACACATGAGAGACTAAAAAGCGGTCTTTTGAGTGCAATTATCATAAAACCCTATTGGTGAGGCGGAAGTCGAGGCTTATGATCACAATCGAATCCGAATTCTTTCATATGGTATGGTTATTTCTCGCTCCAACTCTTAAGGATGAGAATGCGTTCTTTGGTAGTTCTAACTTCGTGTTACTAGCATGCGAAAACTCTATATCCTCATAGCTCCTTGGATGCTTGAGACTCTTTTACACTCGAAGTTGGAGAAGGTTTTGTGGGTACACCTCTAGTAAACCCTCACGAGACTACAACTCGTCCACTAGGGACACCTAGGGGTTTAAAGGCTTAGTGCATACGCTAAATGCATTCGAGAGACCCGCGATGTGTGGTATAGTTAGGATTTCCTAATTTCTGTTTCACTTGAGGACAAGTAAAATTCAGGTTTGGGGGTATTTGATGAGTGCCAAATATTGCATATTTCTACACCTTTTTATTGGCATTTAACTCATCTTTTGTGCTCAGAAATCAGATATTATCCCAGATTCTGTATTTTCTTTTTTTTCAAGAATAAATATTTGTACTAATTAATTTTGTGTTTTTAGGTAGTAAATAAAGCTTGGAGAAATTGAGGATCCAAAAGAGCAGAAAATTGGAGACAAGCGTCTGTGGAGCATAAAGCCAAAGCCCGCGCGCGCATCAGTTGCAACCCAACAAGGAGCAACCCGTTTACAAGATATGGGCTCGAGCTATCCAAGACCCGACCCACGACCCGGATCCAAGCCCGTACCATTTGAACCGTTAGATTTGCTCCATCTACATCCGACGGCCGCATCAACCCACGCATCGGGTTACCCTAGATCCTATGGTCGCTCCATCCCTTGCATCAACCTTTACATGCACCCGCTCAACACCCGCAGCCCACCTATATCATCCCCATCGACCCACCCCCATCTTCTCTTTCTCTTTCTTTTCTCTCCTCCCCCGACAAACTCAGAGAAGCCATCCCCTTCTCTTCTTCCCCGACCAAACCATGGCAGAGCCACCACCATCTCTTCCCCTGACACCAGCCACCACAGCCGCACCAATACCACCTCCTTCACCACCCCCTAATGTCTCTTTATCTCTTCCATAGCTTCTTCCCTAGAGGCTAAGTCTGAGATAAAATAATTAGGGTTAGGGTTCTTCACAGCAGAGGGAACATCAAGTTGAGGAAGCTCAGAGCCGAATTCACAGAGCCGACAACTGATTCAGCAAGTTTGGGTGAGAGGGTATTCATTTATTTCCCAAGTAGAAGTGAATTAGGGTTTGTCTTTGCATGTATAAATAAAGTGGAGGTGAGGATGTTAGAACTCATGCCTGGATTAGCCAGAGCACCAACTTAGTTTAATTTGTATTGTTTTAACTATGTTCTAAGTTAAATTGCTAGGGTGTTGATGAAACCCCTAATTTCCATGTCAAGCATATCTAATTTAGGTTTTATTCTTGCTGTGTATAATATGGCAGATTAGTAACTAATTGATGAAGCTTATGACCCTGTGATGAATTAATACAGTAAGAAGACAATTCATACTAGGGGAGTTAGTATAATTAGTTAATGAACATCTACCTTAAACCTTCAAGTGAAGGTACAAGAACATAAATTTCAAATTACATTGCTTGAGCATGAGATTAGAGGTGGATTCACCACCCTGGTGCTTTCCAAATTGTCATAACCTATTTCTTTGTTTTAGTTTAGAGTCACAACAACAACTCCGCCGCATCGACACAAAACCAACTTACAAGCGTGTTACACTTTCCTTGAATTTCGGTCTAGCAAAGCCTTAGACCAACTTAAGCCACTCCATTTCCCTGTGGATCGACCTGTACTTGCCATGTGTTGCTAGACGACACTGTGCACTTGCAGTTTAACGTAGGCAAGACACTTTTTCTAGCCCACCAGATACCTTATGCAACAAACATACAGTCCTAGACCTAATTTTATTTCTTGCTGGCAAACTAGATTTCAGCCGTTTGAATTTTTTATATGTGTGTCTGTGACTTCTAATTAGGTACTCTCTTTGATCAATGAGAAATAATGGGATAGACATCTATATGTTGAATCCTATGTGAACCTATCATTGTTAATAATTGTATTGGATTAGTCTTTATACATCTATTTTTCACCGAGGTTGTCATATGAGTGATTAGGTGTGACGGATCAGAGAAGTTTCGTTCCCAACGGGTCGGGTTACGGCCCGCCTGGTAAGCTACGACTCTCTGGTACGCCATTCAAGAAACTATACTTCCAAAAAAAAAAAAAATTGAGAGACTCGAATTCGAATTTCCCAAACTGCATTGTAAGCAAACACATATAGTATTTATTCTCCAATTATTAGGAGACTCGCCAATTGCAGAAGATAAGAGTCGTTCACCCAACTTCTAATATTTCCATGGCCGCGCCATGCGACTCCTAACATTTCCGTGGCCGGTTGCCACTCCCAACATTTCCGTGGCCCCTGTTGCCACTCCCTAACATTTCCGTGGCAGTTACCCTCCCTAACATTTCGTGGGGCTACCCTCCTAACATTTTCTTGGCGCTTGCCACCCCAAGATTTCCAGATGATATGAACACCCTTTGTGGGTTGTGCCGAACCGCATAGCTTACCGCCTATTGCACTTCTCTCGTTGCAGAAGGGATCAAGCACGACCATAGTTCGTCTACTGTTTTAGATAGTATGAACTACCCATAGTGGCAGCAACTATCTCTCCCCAGATATCAAGTAAACTGATTTCAGTTACAGTGCGCATAATGAATTTCGAGTATCACCGAAGATACCCACTGTCACTCATCTGTCTTATATGCATGAAAGAGCACTCGATAAAGAAATAATTAAAACAACGATAAAATAATATATACCAAATTAACAAGCTAAGTGGGAGTTTTATACACTCACTCGCAACTGAGTAATTCAAACCAAATCCATACACAACAGATAACAAAAGAACTTTTGTACGTAATTTGAATATTGGCTAAAGCACACCAAGGAAACTCGTGGCCCGATCTCTCGGAGTCTCTAAAATAAGCTGAAAGGTCCTTAATATCAAGATACAAACGGAGAAACTTCCACTACCATTGACCACTTATGGTCCTGTTCGGCTACCCTGCTACAGACATTAAACCATTTAGACCTAAGAAGTACAGCCGACGCCGTATGCACCAGTATTTTCCAATCATTTTTGGGGGAAAACTAGCGTAGCTTTCATTTTAAACAAGGAAACTATCTAGCTATTGGAATTCAGTTCAGCTGAGGATTTTCATTAACATATTGTAGCCGAAAATAAAAACAGTATACTAGGTAAAGGTGTGAGAATGAAGTCTTACGTACCAAAATCCCCATTGAGATTTGCAATAATTTCATGAAACAGACTATGAGCAGACCATGAAAAATGAGGTCATACAGTTCAGAAGGAATTAATCAAAACCTGGTAGACGGTTTAAATAGGCATATCTCTTAACCTATAAGTCGGGGTGAAACAACCAATGCCAATTCAGAGACATCACCCAAAGCACTATAATTCGGTAGTGCTAGCCGAAGCTAAATAAAGACTTAAGACAGTCGAATCAGTCGCTTAGTAAGTCTGATGGTCTAACGGTCAAAATGATATTTTAATAAACATTCCATAGCTACTGAGTTAGTGACTGAAATAATTCATATACTTAATCCCTCATTATTACTGGAATCAAGATTGTTAAACTAAGGAACGAGAACATTAAAAATGATAAATGGAACCACCGATCATGCATATATATACACCCAGTTGTATGTATAAATTTAAAAACTTCTACTCGTAAATCTATCACCATTTCAACTCATCTTATGCCACTACATCGACATCCATGAAACTGCATGGACAATATAAGTCAAGTTTGCATATCAAACCATTTTTTTTTATGATCAGGCCCATAAAACACAAGACTTGCCTTTATTATACTATATATAAGATAATGGTCAGAATCATGACGTCGTCAACTACTGCACAATCACCTTTTACCCCAACCTTACTCTCCCGGCATAAATTAATCACATGCACAGAAAGGAAGGCAAGGTGCAGATATGTACGAATTTCAAAGAAATGTAGAAATGAACACCAATTTTATCTACTATCTAATTTCTCAACTAGACAACGTCCACTGATTATCATATTTTTGGTATGGGGTCTCATAGGAGTGATCAGTAAATTTCCCATGTGCAACTTAAACCAGAGCACTCACAACTGCGCACTTAACGCTACATCCCTACCCCAGACCTAGAGCTTCAAACCGTTTAGCGATATGAATTGCTAGCATAAGTGTTAACAGCAGAAACTTACAAATCTAAAGTACCACGGGCATACTCTATTTTTTTTTGTGACAGCATATTAAGCTACTATTTTATCAGTATCACTGGTACTCGAGCGTCATTCACACTGACCAGAAGATAAAACTAATTCAAATCCAACTGAGATTCTAAGAGGGCCACACATACATCCTAACAAGACGGATTAATTTCCATTCATTACCCCAATCCAGATGTATTTTGCATGACTTGGAACTTAAATATGAATCGTTAGCCATAAATGAATTTCATAACAAGTCATCATACTTTATGAAATTCAGACACAATAAGCCATAATTTCCATGCAATTAAAGTTCTCAAGTGGTTCAAACACAATTATAACAAGTATGCATCCAGATAGACCCAGGATTGAAAAGAAAATGGGAATCTTAAAGAACTCGCACTCACTATGCTAACCCACACTTCATTTCTACATTTTAACCATCAGAGAGATATATTCAATCCCGCATAACAAGCACTTAACATGCAAAACCCATATAACACTCATATAGTTACTGAAAATATATAAAGAGAGGAACCAGAACTTTTACCATTTTTCTCTTCTCTCAGGCTGTTTATCGAACGCTGGCTGGTGTCAAGAGCTGCATTTTTCCTGGTTCTGCTGAGAATGGAGCCAAGGGATCTCACAACTGATTAACACCACCTATGAAATGATTTAAATGGCCATTCAAACAAAACCCATAATAAAGGCAACCCAATTAATCCTAAAACAGAAACTTCTCATCTTAACATGAAGAACCCTAGAGATTCGATTAAAAATCCTAACACAATCTCAGGCAAATCGAAATGATTAAACAAGATATTTCTGATGAATACATCAAACCCATACTTCGAATTGATTAAAGAGCAGCCACTAAAAATAACTTATGATCACTCCAAAACAATTCTCAAACTAAAAACAGAAAGAAGAGAACTCCCTTTCTCCATTGATTAACCATACAGCGCTCGTCAACAACAACTTAATTAAAGCATTCAATTCTTACGAATATTACTCATGCAGATATTTCATCTAGCTCTTCCAATTTTTCCATTTTCCAGAAGGAGGAAGAAAAAGAAACGGGAGTAAAGAGATGAAAATCAGAAAATGAAATTGAGTTCCTCTTTTAATTTGAGTCGTGCAAATTACTCAAATGCCCAAGCTACTCATGTAAGCCACGTGTTTTGCATGCTAAAATTCTCATTTTAACAAATCTTTTACTAATTAGACACATTATCCTAATAAAAGACAATCCAAGAGTGTTATAAGCACTTTGCATTAGACTTTCGTAGCACTCATAGTACGGGTAAGGGTTAAATGGTTCACTTAAACCCAAGAAAAAGATACGGAGTATCACATTAGGTGTATGACTACTAACCCAATTTCAGTTAGACCATACCAGCATCGCCAACTGTATATTTTTATAGAGTTCTACTCAACAACAAATTGCAATAGGTAGACTCATTTGAATATTACTTTTGGCTTTGTTTTCATTCCATACCTTGGAGAGTTAATGTTATTCATACTTTATTTCATTTATGTAGAAGAAGTCTGTTGCATCTCTTTTACTAATGCTACCTCCTGATGGGTTATACATAGTAAGTGGGTATTAGGTTTTCCCTTATCCATCGAATGCATAATAGTTAGTTTGTAAGAGTGAAAATGTTTTGTTTTATGATACTTTTGAATATTTCCCAAGTAACTGGGTGTTCTCTGACAGCCACATTCCACCCCTTTACATACTATACACATTTTACAATTATTGTAGACATCTTTTTATTTTCCTCTAAAACTTAGAAGTAACTAAAATACATGGTTATTGGCTAATGTAACCTTAAACTAAAACTTCTGTTTTCCTCTGAAACTTAGAATTAATATACATGGATGGCTAATGTGAATAATTAACACTTTTTGTTGTATGTCGTTTACACTTATTCTTCACATAATTAACCTTTACTGATTACCAACTGTATTGATGATCTATTACTTACATAACACAGTGTCTCTAGCTACATTTTTAGAATTTAACCCCCAAATATATCTTATATTTTCAGTAGATATTGCTGAAAACGATGGATTTTTCTTCTGCTGCTAATCAAAGAACTGCAGGAATTAAAAAGTGATTGTCTGCTATTAGTTACATTTTTTTTGAAAAGTAAAGGAATCTAGGTCTTTACCAATTTTGAGTTAGGTCAGATCTTTTTGAATAGTGTTTTTGTTTGGGATTTTCAGGTAGAACTAAGATATACAGGCAGTATCATCACCAGATGCAAATTGAAGTCCATTTGAACAAGCAGCAGGATTTTGTCTAGCAAAAATATAGACAGCTCTAGAGTTACAAACCATCTCAAAGCATTTACGTTGTCATATCTGCAAATTTGTAAGAACTTGCAAGAGCTTGAGGGAAGAAGATAGTTTCAACAGAGGCAAGCTGAATATTCGGTATGTATATTTGTTAATCATCAACTACGACACCAACGGGCACCATAAGATTCTTGGTCGTGAAGAGGGTTGTCGTGAATGGTTACGAGTGGAATCCCAAAACTTCTTTTTTCTGTTGCTTGCTATCCTTATAGACAGTGAATCAGGAACAAAAGTCTCATTCACAATGCCACGACATCTCCAGTTGTAGAATCCTCAACTATTGGAACCAAGATTGCTATAATTGTAGAATTATTGTGGTCTTAAAACCAGGTTATTGTTGGAGTAAAGATGGATAACTTAGTGACATTGCCACTTATTACCTGCTTATCTTAGTCGGTGAAGATTATTGGTAAATAGGTGCACACCTAACCACGATATTAATAGTTTAGATGCCGATATCATGCACACACATTGATTTATACTACAGTACAAAATCCAACATAACAATAGTAGCTATCCAAAGTTGCAACCTTAGCCTTATAAGTGGAAGTCCCAACAAAAGAGCTAAATTCCTCGGAGTTGAGTTGCCGATGATTATCCCAGTTCTTGCATTATCATTTACCATTGGCATCTTTTTTTTTTTAATAAGAAAATTTTATATTGAAAAAAAAAGGCAGAGCAAACATACAGAGATGAAGTTACATATTAAAAAAAAAGAAATGCCCTTCATTATGCCACGACATCTCCAGAGGTTTAAAAACCAAATTACATACAATACGAGTAAATTTAGTCAGAGCCAAATATTGTTTGAGAATTGCATTATTCACTAACTCCATCTGAACAATTTTCTTCATGTTTCAGTTTATAAAATAGACGCGTAGATTTCCATTCCTTGGAAAGAGAACTCGACATTCGAACAATAAGGAATAGTTCTCTCGCTGAACACCAACAATAGAACCATGCATAAAGACCGTCAACTATAGATAACCAGATATTACTACTTCGGAAAGGTGACGAAACTTATGCCAAGTAAAAGAGCACGAAAAAGAGCCAGCGGAGTTCCGCACGAGTCACCTGTTGCATTTGCTGCCACAAATGAGCTATATATCTACCTGCATTGTTCGTTTTAGGAATAACAGAAGCACCGACATTCAAAATTAGCCAAGGATTAGTCTGAGATGCATTCATAACTAACATATCAACAAAATTAGTAGGATGGTTAGAGTTATTATTAGTTCCATAAGTGGACGGACTGTATGGAAACTATGGCTATAGATGTGATGAGTGCCAAATATTGCATATTTCTACACCTTTTTATTGGCATTTAACTCATCTTTTGTGCTTAGAAATCCGATATTATCCCAAATTCTGTACTTTCTCTGTTTTCAAGAATAAATATTTGTACTAATTAATTTTGTGTTTTTAGGTAGTAAATAAAGCTCGGAGAAATTGAGGAGCCAAAAGAGCAGAGAATTGGAGACAAGCGTCTATGGAGCAGAAAGCCAAAGCCCACGCGCATGGATTCAACCCAACAAGAAGCAACCCATTTACAAGACATGGGCTTGAGCTAGCCAAGACCCGCCCATAACCCGATCCGAGTCCATTCTTTCTGAGCCGTGCGATCTCGCCCGGCTGCATCCAACGCTCGCATCCCTCCCATCAAATCTCGCTACTCCCGCTTCACACCGCAGCCACCTATATCTTCCTCCATCGACCCATCTTCTCTTTCTCTTTCTTTTCTCTTCTCCCTTGACAGTTTCAGAGAAAACCCATTTCTCTTCTTCCTCTTCTTCCCCAACCATGGCAGAGCCCAGTTGCAGCGCCACCTTCTTCTCTCCCGACAACATCACCAGTACAGCCGCCTTCACCTTCTCTAGCTCCAGCTATCTCCACCACAGCTTCTCCCAACCCTAGAAGCTGAGCTCGAGATAAATGGAATTAGGGTTTGTACAACATCATTAATGGAGTTGCAGAGCCGAATTTACATAGGGAACAACAAATTCAGAGGTCTTGGGTGAGTGGGTTTGCTTTTATTTTCAAATTTGAGTGATTAGAAGAAGGGCAGGGTTTGCATGTATAAATAGGGTTGAGCTGTGTGTGTAAAAGCTCATGCCTGGATTACCCAGAGCACCAAACTTTAATTTAATTTGTGTTTAATTGCTTCTTTTGATGTTCTAATTTAATTAGCTTTTGGTTAATTTCATGTCAAGTAATTAGTTTTTGGTTATGTTTTTTTCTTGAGCTATAATGTGTTAGGATTAGTAATTAACTAAAGAGCTTTTGAGCTTTGTGATGAGTTGTACTTGTAAAGAAGACAACTCATACTAGGGGTGAGATAGTGATAATTAGTGAATAAACATCCATTAGAGACCTTCAAGGGAAGGCACAAGAACATAACCTAAACTACACTGCCTTAGCATGAGATTAGAGGGTGGATTCACTGCCCTAGTGTTCCCCATTTTGTTTACAATCTGTTTTTGCTTCCTTAGAATTACTATCACAATCACTTAGTCGTATCGACACCAAAACCCCTTTTTGTGTTTTACTTCTCACCAAATCGCTTAGTGAAGCATTGCAATCAACCTTACACAACCCCAAATCTCGTGGATCGACCTGTGCTTGCCCTGTGTTGCTTGTCGACACTGTGCACTTGCAGTTAACCATAGGCAAAACATCTTTCCCAGCCTACCAAGTTTTTGGCGCCGTTGCCGGGGAATTTGGTAGTGTTATTGTGTTGATAATTTGCTTACCTTACTGGTTTCATTTTACATTTGTATATATGTGTTAGAATTTCCCTTGTTTATTCTCTGTTGTTAGTATAACTTAGCTATAATCTTTTGTTTTACATTTCTACATATTGCCATCATTATCATCATCTGTAGCTAATTGCATTTTTAGTTTGGTTCTCTTTTGTTTCTTTCTCACCTCATTGGTCTGCACCTGCTGTAGTTTTTATTTCGATCATCATAACCCTGTAAAGCTTCATTGTACATCTCAATTTTTTCTTTTGTTCTTGTTTAGCTCATTATCTCTTATCATCTATAGCTTACATTCACAAGCCCTGCATCTGTAACGTAGCTGCAATTTCAATCTTTCAGTTTCATCACATAGCTGCATCTTGTTTCTATTAAGTTACCTGCATCATTGTCTTATAATTTGGTTGTTGTATTTGGGTTATCCTAGTTGTTTAACCATCTTTGCATCATCTTGATAGTTAGTTTGCATCTCATGCTGTAGTTCATTCATTTTCTATAATTTTGTAGCATCAGCTGTAGCTTTTTGTCATCTATGAACAACCATTGAAGGTAAAAGAAGATGTAAGATCATAGTGCATTGCATCTGCTATCTCGGTCAAGATCTGGCCTAGACTGACTGAGCTCAAGCTTGCCCGGCGTAGTTTGTCACATTTGTTTCATTTCACCGCATTGTGACCTCCATGTACTAATTGCTAAACCCTCATCTATGCTAGGCGAAATTTGTTAGGAGCATATCTCAGTCACTAAGAATCATTGCATCTGTGCGTATAAGTCACCACTCCCATAAGCATTGCATCCCTGATTGCATATTGTCGCTTGCCTGATTCGGCACTTCTGTGTGTTTAATTCCAATCTTCATACTGCAGAATCCCTATTTTGAAATTTCAGCATTAGTGCTCTCTTGCTTGAAACTCCTTGTTTTCTCTGTGCACTCCGAAAACCGAAACTTGCTTTGTTAAGTTACATGTGTACTTTGTCTTTGCAAAAGGCCTGGAGCATAAGCTCAAGGAGGAGAAAGAAGGAGCAGCAGAACACCATCTGTGGAGTGCCTAAACCCAGTTTTATACTGGCGGTATTGTACTCTCAACCTCAATTTCTGGTGAATGTGGAATGAGTCTCACTGATGTTGGTTCACCCCACAATTTTGAGTTACTTTTATTGCATGAGTTTGCCGAGCTCTTCCTCGTCACCTTTGTGCATGCTCCAACCTCACAGCAAACTCATTGATGCACTGTGTCAACTGAGATTTTGAGCTATCCGCCCTGCACCTTTATGCATGCTCTGAACTGTTGTTAGCCAAATCTGTGTGTTAACCTGTGTTGTGTTGAATGCTGGCTTTGTCACATGCCAATCTCTAGTCTGTGCATATAACTCTCAGATCTTCTGTGTTCTGTGCTGTAACCCCTAGGCTTCAACAAAGCCTGTGCTTAGCTCCAGCCCCTGAAGCTGTTGAGTTTGAGCTGCAACTTGTTGTTAGCCAAGTTTGCTACAAGCCATAGTTGATATCAACTGACCTAGTTGACACCATCAGCCCTGTACTTTGCATGCTCTACTCAGTCAACCAAGCCTGTTGACAACCTTGTGTAACTCTCTGTGTTGGATGCTAAGTCATATTCACTTGCGCAAGCCTGAAAACCTGTGTTGACATGCCTGCATGATAAACTTGAGCTTTGCAAAACTCTGATCAGCCCCTGCAATTCATAGACGTCATTTGAGTGCTTCCTTGATAGTTGTTCACTTGCCACACTAATAACTCAGAGCATAGTGCATCCTGAATTTATGCATAACATGTTATTTGGCTAACTCACAATGCTAGACCTTATTCACTGTTGAATTAGCTACCTTGCCAAGCATTACCTTGAATGCATGATAAATCCAAATGCCCTTGCCAGGCAATGCTCAACATCCGAAATTGTCACTTGCCTTTGTGTAATCTGGCACCGAGATTGATTACGTGTGCATTCTCCAAACCGTAGCCGTTGAATCAAAGCGCAACTTGGATAGCCAAGTTTGTTGCTAGCCTAGTTGACATCAATCAAACCAACACTTAGTCGCCCTTTCACCTTTGTGCATGATACACCATCTTTGCATGATAAATTAGCTATCCCGTCAATCACCCGTGCTGCCACTTTCCCTCACAACAAATGCCATGTGGTAGTGCTGAATTCAAACCCTGCAACTCTGAGCATGTTGTAAAGTGCTGGCATTGTTCATTTGTTGTTCATTTGCTACATCTGTGGAGTTTATATCTACATTTTGCTTAACTGTGATGAATGTATGATGTTGTGAATGATATCCCCGTCGATATCTACACACATGTGCTCGACCAGTGAAAATTGAGGTCAATTGAACCATTGACACTCTGTGGCATGCCAAATGTTTTATAAAGTGTTGAACCAATTGTCATGCAGATCAGGCATCATTGAAGCATAGTCACTCGAAAAATTGTGTTGCATTTGTGGCATATGTGCATATTACATTTGTAGCATCTGCATCTATGAAACAATACATGTAATCTGTGTGAGCCTTTGGTGCTTGAATGAATGTTAAGTAGCGGGAATTGTGTTAGCGATTGCTAGTTGTATTTCACACACAAACCAGCACATGCTTCACCTTGAGTGAGCATAACCCATCCGCCCTATGCACCTCACACAATTTTGCTTTTCTTGTGCACTGAGAAGCAAGTCTTGCACTCTCTCGACAAAGAACAAAAAGCACTCTGTGTGCTTGAACCGGTGTGTCACTTGTGTGATTTTTGATCATCTGTGTTGAAATTGATTGGTAATATGCATGTTAACATGCTTGATGTGTGCTAGATTATGGGTGCTTCTTTTTGAGTTCAAATTGAGTTGCTAGACCATGTCAGGATTTTGGTTTGCAACTGGGGATGAAAACAAATCCATCAGAGAACATGCTTATGGGCATGCTTCACAATATGAACCACCCACAGACCATGAGGTCACTAGTTTTAGGGATTATTATGAACCTTTTATAGGTCATGAGCCTCATTATGCAAACCCTAATAATTATTCACACATGTGTCATCAACCGCCATGGGAGGTTGAACAATGTTATCCTCCAATGAACCCTTGTATGCAGTCGATAATGGAGGATATCAAACTCATAGAGCAAAACAACGCTATACTTGAATGGAAAGCATTGCATGATCATCCATATAACAACATGTCTGAATTTCCCTTCTCTAGTGAACCTTGTGCACAACCATGTTATGACTACCCTGAAACAAGGATACCCACTATTGAAGACTTCCCTTCAATTGAACAACTTAACATGTTCTTAAGGATGAATCTCAGTCATTTACAAAATGTAGAAAGGGGGAGTATGCCCATAGTCAACCCACTAATGTTGAATATGAACATCACCTAGAGAAAAATGAGTTGATTTGAAAACACCAATGATATTAATAGGGATGAGTATGCATATTACTCGATGATGAATATGATGTGTTATAAGAGCATGTGCATCTTGAAAATATGGTGGAACCTTTGGGTTCGAGAGACGTTAAGCGTCTCTACTCAGAACCTTATGAATGATGTTTCTTCTAATATTCAATCCATACATACATGTGATGCTGAATTGGGGTTTGAACAATTGTTCGATGAAAATGAGCATGCTACACAACTTGTTTGTGACTTAAGAAAGGATGAATCTTCTGGACACTAATGTTCTTATGGATCATGATATTATTTTTGTGTCTCATTCCCTGCCCATGTCACAATATGTTGCCTCCTCCGATTTGCCTATGCATGACACAAAGCTTTTGGATAATGATGATTATGACATGGAGATTGATGAATTGTTCTATGCAAGTGAGCATGATTTACCTTTGTCTGACTTTAGAAAGTGTGTAATGGTGCAAATGATCTTATACACGAAAACAACTTAGATGTACCTACTTTCTTTCCTAAGTTACGATTGAAACTCCTCAACCAAACCCTGGATGTGGTTTGTCACAAAATATCTAAACCAACTATTCTGAGAGTTCCTAATCTAGGCCTAGAGCTTTGTGCTTCCCAAGTCCTCTTGGACTATTTTGCATCAAAGTTAACACCTTTATGGAACCACAGTTAGAATGTGTATGTCTGCTTGTTCTTAGCAAAACTCATTTTGAATTAGACCTTGTGCATGATGTACCTTTAAAATTGCAAGATTTTGTGCTCAAAAACACATCTGCTGACAGGTTTAGGTTTGGGGGTAACTTATTCACATATGCAGTCTTACTTGCACTCTCATGTTATATTTGTGTAAGGCTATTGATGTTTGTGCATATCTTCTTTTGGGTTGATCCTCAACTCTTTAGATTGTTGGTGTATGGTGAATTTTTCTTGTATATAATCCAAAGAGGTCTTGTTAAATTTTCTTTCTTGAATCGGTTGAGTCTTCTTTTGCATATATTATGCTAATCCAATATGATCTCAAAATTTAAAGAATGTTGGATTCTAGTCTTGATTAATGAAGCTCTAACCTTGCTTTCGCCGACATACCGATAATCTCTTCCCTTTTCTCTACTCAACATAGTTCTCATGATATGTGACTGTTTAAACTCTTAGTATCTGTTGACACATTGAGGACAATGTTTGATTTAGGTTTGGGGGTGCATTTGCATTTGCATATAGAGTTTTTAGTCTTTTATTTTTTTATATAAAAAAAAAATGCATAAAAACCTCCAACTTTTAGAGATCTTAGAGTCACTAGCATGCTTCTAGCTATGTTTACATAGAGAGTCTGACCGAAATAACAGAACTTGGAAGTACCGGAGAACACAATCGGGTTTCTTAGTTGATTAGAGCGTTAAAGTTGGATTTAACCATACCGGAGGGCGTAGGTGCTGTTTAGATATTCGGTAGTAGAATTGTGATCACCCATAGTGGAGACTACCCATTTTTACATCAAGCGAGGCACCGACCTTCAGTTTTTGTGACTTTCTAAAAAATCTGTTAGAGTGTGTGTCACCGTACATCAATTACGGGTAGGAATGGTGAGATACCCAACTTCGCACCACTTTCGGCACTATTTTTTTTTGATCTATTGAGTGCTAATTCTGTCAATCATGAGGGTGACGTCTAAAGATGAAAACTTCTTCTTGTAGTTCGATTTGCAGTTAGAATCACTCTCTCCCTCTCAACAACATCAACATACCCATAGAAACACATCATCGTCAGCAAGCGGAGCACCATCAGAATATTTGAAGAAAAGTTGAAATAGTCCAAGGTTTACGTACAACAAAGAAAAGAAAAGAAAATAAGATGAGAATTAGTGAAATTTGTGAAATCAAGACAATACAAGTTGTGGAAAATTGAGTGATAAAGTCCTTCATCCATGGAGTTAGTAGTTTCATTGTTTTTATTGTTATTTTCATTTGTTCAATTTAAAAAAAAAAATCAAAAAAATCAAAAAAATAGTGTAGTTTAATTTCTTAGTTTTGATACCACCATGGTAAAGAAGAATTCAAGAAGAAAATTCCAAGCAACAAGGAAATTTGAAGAGAAAAGTTACAAATTGTCAAGTTTTGTGAAGTTCAGAAGTTCGTCATCAACAATGAAGACCAAAGATTGAAGACGTTTCTATGGATGCCATGAGAGAGTGATATTAATTGCCGATCGGGTGAGAAGGTAAGTGAGTACTCCCATCCTTGCTAATGGTTGATTTCCTTTCTTAGAGGTCATCAGAAAAGATTCTTTTTGTCCACACTTCTGTGGAGTCTCCAGAAATTATTTCGGAAGGTTATCCTTCTTACCTTCAACGTGTGCAGGAATTCTCTCTTTATTCCTGCCTGCACACATGAGAGACTAAAAAAGCGGTCTTTTTGAGTGCAATTATCATAAAACCCTATTGGTGAGGCAGAAGTTGAGACTTGTGATCACTATCGAACCCGAATTCTTTCATATGATATGGATATTTCTCGCTCAACTCTTACGGATGAGAATGCGTTCTTTGGTAGTTCTAACTTCGTGTTACTAGCATGCGTAAACTCTATGTACTCATAGCTCCTTGGATGCTTGAGACTCTTTTACGCTCCGAAGTTGGAGAAGGTTTTGTGGGTACACCTCTGGTAAACCCTCACGAGACTACAACTCGTCCACTAGGGACACCTGGGGTTTAAAGGCTTAGTGCAGACGCTAAATGCATTCGAGAGACCAGCGAAAATGGTATAGTTAGGATTTCCTAATTTCTGTTTCACTTGAGGAAAAGTAAAATTCAGGTTTGGGGGTATTTGATGAGTGCCAAATATTGCATATTTCTACACCTTTTTATTGGCATTTAACTCATCTTTTGTGCTTAGAAATCAGATATTATCCCAAATTACTGACTTTCTCTGTTTCAAGAATAAATATTTGTACTAATTAATTTTGTGTTTTTAGGTAGTAAATAAAGCTCGGAGAAATTGAGGAGCCAAAAGAGCAGAGAATTGGAGACAAGCGTCTATGGAGAAGAAAGCCAAAGCCCGTGCGCGCATCGATTTTGCAACCCAACAAGAAGCAACCCATTTACAAGACATGGGATTGAGCTAGCCAAGACCCGGCCCATAACCCGGATCCGAGTCCGTTCTTTCCTGAGCCGTGTGATCTCGCCCAGCTGCATCCAACGCTCGCTGCATCTCTCCCATCAAATCTCGCTACTCCCGCTTCACACCGCAGCCACCTATATCTTCCTCCATCGACCCATCTTCTCTTTATCTTTTTTTCTCTTCTCCCTTGACAGTTTCAGAGAAAACCCATTTCTCTTCTTCCTCTTCTTCCCCGACCATGGCAGAGCCCAGGTTGCGGCGCCACCTTCTTCTCTCCCGACAACAGCACCAGCACAGCCGCCTTCACCTTCTCTAGCTCCAGCTATCTCCACCACAGCTTCTCCCAACCCTAGAAGCTGAGCTCGAGATAAATGGAATTAGGGTTTGTACAACATCATTAATGGAGGTATAGGGCCGAATTTACAGAGGGAACAACAAATTCAGAGGTCTTGGGTGAGTGGGTTTGCTTTTATTTTCAAATTTGAGTGATTAGAAGAAGGGCAGGGTTTGCATGTATAAATAGGGTTGAGCTGTGTGTGTAAAAGCTCATGCCTAGATTAGCCAGAGCACCAAACTTTAATTTAATTTGTGTTTAATTGCTTCTTTTGATGTTCTAATTTAATTAGCTAGGGCGTTGTTGAAACCCCTAATTTCATGTCAAGTAATTAGTTTTTGGTTATGTTTTTGCTGAGTTATAATGTGTTAGGATTAGTAATTAACTAAAGAGCTTTTGAGCCTGTGATGAGTTGTATGTAAGAAGACAACTCATACTAGGGGTGAGATAGTGATAATTAGTGAATAAACATCCATTAGAGACCTTCAAGGGAAGGCACAAGAACATAACCTAAACTACACTGCCTTAGCATGAGATTAGAGGGTGGATTCACTGCCCTAGTGTTCCCCATTTTGTTTACAATATGTTTTTGCTGCCTTAGAATTACTATCACAATCACTTAGTCGTATCGACACCAAAACCCCTTTTGTGTTTTACTTCTCACCTGAAATCAGTTAGTGAAGCATTGCAATCAACCTTACACAACCCCAAATCTCTGTGGATCGACCTGTGCTTGCCCTGTGTTGCTTGTCGACACTGTGCACTTGCAGTTAACCGTAGGCAAAACATCTTTCCCAGCCTACCAAGATGTTGCCTGCACTGATATGGATTTTGTTCTAAAGATAATTATTATTCAACATCGAACAGCGGCATACCCATCCCTTTTCTACTTATACTGCAAGCAAGAGGTAGGGCGTAGGGGATCGCCTCCCGCTACCTATTTATGCCAAGGTATGAACAATTAAAACATAAAAATAAAATAAAATGGAAGCCCAATTCAATCGATTGTACAACACTAGCACCATCAAACTGATTAATCAGTCTCTTCAAGGCTTCTCTCTCCCAATTTCTTCTTACTTTCAGACCTCTCTCCTAAAGCCTTCAATGAAACAAAGCTGTTCATGTGGGGGAATGCAGTAAGCCCCGTTAAATCCCACTTGGTCAACCATCTTATATAGCTCATACTCATGAGTCATGGCTAAACCTTAGGTGAGACCGTGTGTACACTAACGTTAAACAAAATATCTAGAGGAATAATTAGATATGAATTATTCCAAGCACCTTTCCAAGACAAAGACTCTCATAATGTCCCTGATGAAAAAAAACTGAAGAAACATCTTTCCAGCATTAAAAAGTTAAACAGTGATGTCGTCCCATTTAAAAAAAAATAAAAAAATGAGTTCCCAAAGATGGCATAGAAGGTATCCTCGAAGCTCATTTTTTCCTTAAATGTCACTGCATTGTTCCTCCCTACTGTGCTTATTGCTTAAGCTTTAGTCTTACGGATTCCGAGTTGCTTCATTGGTTAATCGCCTCTTCAAGGCTTTGTTGATTTACTACGTGATGATTATATTGAAAAAGACCGAAGTCGTGGTATTTATTTCACCCAAGATTGGGTATCTCTACCGGGTGTTCTGCCTGTGGCTTCAGGTGGTATTCACGTTTGGCATATGCCTGCTCTGACCGAGATCTTTGGAGATGACTCTGTACTACAGTTCGGTGGAGGAACTTTAGGACAGTAATCCAGTAATTACCATTCGTTCCTTTTATTGAATTGCAATTAAACTCGGCCCAATCTTTTACTAAAAAAGGATTGAGCCGAATAACGAATAAGGTTCCTATTTCATTTTCCAGGCATATATACATACTGGATTTCGGTATACAAAATCTTAAATACAAGATCTAAGACTCAACAATTCAAATCCTTCTGTTGTTGGATCCATAATTAATCCTATGGATCCTTGAGATGGGATTAGTAGAATATTTTCTATACCCCTTAATCCGGACTATGGTCGAATCGAGCCAATGGTCACAACGCTTTATCCCCGTCCCGTATATTGTCCTTTTCCTTCCGCATTGCAATAGAAACTTATTATTCTCCAAAAAAGAATTCTTCCTAGGAGAGAACAAATCTTTTCGATTAGAATTTGTACACGGCACGGGATAACCCTCTCTTTCTATTCTAATTGAAGAAAGGGTTCCATCATATAGATTGATAGTGAAGTGATATCCAGATTCCCACAAAAAAAGAATCCTTTTTTTCAAGACTCATCCGTGATTAGTTAATTATTCTATTGGATCTATATGCTTATTCCGAGAGGATATATTCAAATGATTATTCATCGAATGACTATTCATCTATTGTATTTACATTCAAATAGGGGGCAGGCAAGCTCTATGGAAAAAAGGTGGTTCCATTCGATGTTGTTTAACGAGGAATTAAAACATAGGTCTGGGCTAAGTAAATCAATGGACAGTCTTGGTCCTTTTGAAAATACCAGTGGAAGTGAAGATCCCGTTATATATGATAGGGATAAAAATATTGATAGTGGGGACGATAGTGATAATTCCAGTGCTAATAATATGGATACTTTTTTCGATGTCAGGGACATTCGGAGTTTGATCTCTGATGACATCTTTTTAGTTAGGGATCGTAATGGTAACAGTTATTCGATCTATTTTAATATTGAAAATTTTCTTTTCGAGATTGACAACGATCGCTCTTTTATGAATGAACTAGAAAGTTCCTTTTATAGTTATCTGAATAATGGTTCTCAAAGCGACAATCACTACTACGATCGTTATATGTATGATACTCAATATAGTTGGAATAATCACATTTTTAATTGCATTGATAGTTATCTTCGTTCTGAAATCAGTATTGATAATTACATTTCAGGCGATAGTTACATGTATAGTTACATTTGTAATGAAAGTGTAAATAGTAGTGACAACGAGAGTTCCAGTATACGAATTAGCACAAATAGAAGTGATTTCAATATGAGAAGAAGATATAATGATCTCGATATAAATAAAAAATACAGACATTTGTGGGTTCAATGCGAAAGTTGTTATGGGTTAAATTATAAGAAATTTTTTAAGTCAAAACTCAATGTTTGTGAACAATGCGGATATCATTTGAAAATGAGCAGTTCAGATAGAATCGAGCTTTCGGTTGATCCGGGCACTTGGGATCCTATGAATGAAGACATGGTTTCTATGGACCCCATTGAATTTCATTCAGAAGAGGAACCTTATAAAGATCGTATCGATTCTTATCAAAGAAAAACAGGGTTAACCGAGGCTATTCAAACAGGCATAGGTCAACTAAATGGTATTCCCATAGCTATTGGGGTTATGGATTTTCAGTTCATGGGGGGCAGTATGGGATCCGTAGTAGGCGAGAAAATTACCCGTTTGATCGAGCATGCGACTCGTAAAGCTCTACCTCTTATTATAGTTTGTGCTTCGGGAGGAGCGCGCATGCAAGAAGGAAGTTTGAGCTTGATGCAAATGGCTAAAATATCTTCCGCTTCATATAATTATCAATCAAATAAAAAGTTATTCTATGTATCAATCCTTACATCTCCTACAACCGGTGGGGTGACTGCAAGTTTTGGTATGTTGGGAGATATCATTATTGCCGAGCCTAATGCCTACATTGCATTTGCGGGTAAAAGAGTAATTGAACAAACATTGAATAAGACAGTACCTGATGGTTCCCAGGCGGCTGAGTATTTATTCCACAAGGGCTTATTGGACTCAATCGTACCACGTAATCCTTTAAAAAGTGTTCTGGGTGAGTTATTTCAGCTTCACGGTTTCTTTCCCTTAAATCAAAATTCAATCACGTAGAGCATTCAATTCAGTTATTTTATTTGTGGCAAAGAAGTTTTTTAATTATTGGTAAAGAAAAAAAGAAGAGTTCGTTTTCATTACGGGCATAAGATCTATTTATATTGTAAGAAGAATCAGAAGTTTCGATCAACAGGATAAAAGAATACATTCTTCTTTTGTTTTAGCAAAATTTTATGAATAAAAAGAATTTCATCTTATCCTCTTACGTATTATAGATATAGAAAAATTCAAATATATAAAATAATAGAATAGAAATCGTGCATATTTCAATATTTCCCGTGAGAACTCATATTTAGTTCTAATTCCTTGCACTTATTATTCTATACTTATAATAAATAGATATACTTATCATAAGATATCTTTATAACAGGTACAAATTTTAAATCGAGGTATCCATTCTATGACAACTTTTGATTTACCCTCTATTTTTGTGCCTTTAGTGGGCCTAGTTTTCCCGGCAATTGCAATGGCTTCTTTATTTCTTCATGTTCAAAAAAATAAGATTGTCTAGATTCCTATGAAGCAGACGCTTTTATATTTAACCAATTTGATGAATTTTTTTCTAATGGTTCACATCATAATAGTGCTAGTTGATGAGAGTTACTTCGGGAACAAAAAAGTAAAGTAAAATTCATTTGGGTTATTCTCTCAATTCCAATAAAATGCAACTGGATCTAGTATGAACTGGCGCTCAGAACGTATATGGATAGAACTTATAACGGGGTCTCGAAAAACAAGTAATTTCTGCTGGGCCTGTATCCTTCTTTTAGGTTCACTAGGGTTCTTATTGGTTGGAACTTCTAGTTATCTTGGTAGGAATCTGATATCCTTATTCCTAATAATTCAATTTGTAATCTTTAACACCAGCTTTGAATCCAACAACTGCTTTAGTCTCTGTTTGTGGTGACATAAGTCCCTCCCTACAACGCATGAATTAAGAATTATCACAACGACAAGGTCTACTCGACATTAATTATCCGTTAATGAAACCTTTAACAGGAATCTTTCACAAAACTCTCAACAAATATTATCAACTAATCAGAATGGTTGGTTGTTAGACCACGGTATTTGATTCGCCAAATACATCAACATCATTATTGTATACTCTTTCATATGTATGGCGCAACCCAATCCCTGTTTTTCAAGTTTCGAATCCCGTACTTTTTTAATCTAAATTTATCAAAAAAAGGAAATTCACTCTTGACAGTGCTATATGTTGTTTGTCTATAATGCTAGAGAACTGAAACGCTCCCTCATGGTTTTTATCCATATACCTCATTTTTTAGGTTGTGAAACTTGAAAATTCACTCATTGAACGAGTAAACAATTGAATTGGAGTCGCTTGAATGGTACCAACGAAATCAAGTGCTAACTCCTATTTATTATTGTATTGAATTAACCGATCAACCTGCTTGCTATCGGACATTTTTTCTTCGGTTTACAAAATGCAAAGAATTTCTACATATTTCACTTTATCATTATTATGAAAACAAATCCTACCCCTTCGGGTCTCGGGGTTTCCGCACTTGAAGAAAAAAACCTGGGGCGTGTCGCTCAAATCATTGGTCCGGTGCTAGATGTATCCTTTCCCCCGGGTAAGATGCCTAATATTTACAACGCTTTGGTAGTTAAGGGCCGAAATACTGACGGCGAGCTAATTAATGTCACTTGTGAGGTACAGCAATTATTAGGAAATAATCGAGTAAGAGCTGTAGCTATGAGTGCTACAGATGGTCTGAAGAGAGGAATGGAGGTTATTGACACGGGAGCTGCTCTAAGTGTTCCGGTTGGTGGGGCTACTCTCGGACGAATTTTCAACGTTCTTGGAGAGCCTGTTGATAATTTAGGTCCTGTAGATACTCGCACAACATCTCCTATTCATAGATCTGCGCCTGCCTTTATACAATTAGATACAAAATTATCTATTTTTGAAACAGGGATCAAAGTAGTTGATCTTTTAGCTCCTTATCGACGTGGGGGGAAAATAGGCCTATTCGGGGGAGCTGGAGTGGGTAAAACAGTCCTTATCATGGAATTGATCAACAACATTGCCAAAGCTCATGGAGGCGTATCTGTATTTGGCGGAGTGGGTGAGCGTACTCGTGAGGGGAATGATCTTTACATGGAAATGAAAGAGTCTGGAGTAATTAATGAACAAAATCTTGCAGAATCAAAAGTAGCTCTAGTCTATGGTCAGATGAATGAACCGCCGGGAGCTCGTATGAGAGTTGGTTTGACTGCCCTAACCATGGCAGAATATTTCCGAGATGTTAATGAACAAGATGTCCTTCTATTTATCGACAATATTTTCCGATTTGTCCAAGCAGGATCCGAAGTATCTGCTTTATTAGGCAGAATGCCTTCTGCTGTGGGTTATCAACCTACCCTTAGTACAGAAATGGGTACTTTGCAAGAAAGAATTACTTCTACCAAAGAGGGGTCTATAACTTCTATTCAAGCAGTTTATGTACCTGCGGACGATTTGACCGACCCTGCCCCTGCCACAACATTTGCACATTTAGATGCTACTACCGTACTATCAAGAGGACTAGCTTCAAAAGGTATCTATCCAGCAGTAGATCCTCTTGATAGTACGTCAACTATGCTCCAACCTCGCATCGTTGGTGAAGAACATTATGAAATTGCGCAAAGAGTTAAGCAAACTTCACAACGTTACAAAGAACTTCAGGATATTATAGCTATCCTTGGGTTGGACGAATTATCTGAAGAGGATCGTTTAACCGTAGCAAGAGCACGAAAAATTGAGCGTTTCTTATCACAACCCTTCTTCGTAGCAGAAGTATTTACGGGCTCTCCAGGGAAATATGTTGGTTTAGCAGAAACCATTAGGGGGTTTCAATTGATCCTTTCCGGAGAATTAGATGGTCTTCCTGAGCAGGCCTTTTATTTGGTAGGTAACATCGATGAAGCTACCGCGAAGGCTGTGAACTTAGAAGTGGAGAGCAAATTGAAGAAATGACCTTAAATCTTTGTGTACTAACCCCGAATCAAATTGTTTGGGATTCAGAAGTGAAAGAAATTGTTTTATCTACTAATAGTGGCCAAATCGGTGTATTACCAAATCACGCCCCTATTGCCACAGCTGTAGATATAGGTATTTTGAGACTACGCCTTAATGACCAATGGTTAAAAATAGCTCTGATGGGTGGTTTTGCTAGAGTAGGCAATAATGAGATTACCATCTTAGTAAATGATGCGGAGAAGGGTAGTGACATTGATCCACAAGAAGCTCAGAAAGCTCTTGAAATAGCTGAAGCTAACTTAAGTCGGGCTGAGGGCAAGAGACAAACAATTGAAGCGAATTTAGACGTCAGACGAGCTAGGACGCGAGTAGAGGCTATCAATGAAATTTCATAAAAAATAGTTGCGCCCCAATAAAAAAGGAAATTCTGTTTATACACCATATTTTGGTTCTGCGGATTGAGTCGAATCAACTGTAATGGCATTTCTTATGCAACTAAAATAAAAGGGAGGGTGGGTAGAAAAACTTATTAGATACTAATTACTCCGGTATCTAATAAGTTCTACCTACTATTGGATTTGAACCAATGACTCCCGCCGTATGAAAGCAATACTCTAACCACTGGGTTAAGTAGGTCATTTATCATCACAAAGAGAAAGAAAGGGGCTTGTCATATCGATGAATTATAGATGCAATCTTATTTCTAAGCAATACCAATTCTTGGCAGGAAACAGAGCAGAAGCTATCATGTTGGATCATAGAAGATTCATCTTGACAAGAAATTATTTCCATGATAAACTATCTATCACAAGGGCTATAGCTCAGTTGGTAGAGCAACTCGTTTACACGCGCGCCAATGTTTTTCAGGGGAGTCCATCATGCAATCAACAAAATTGATCTTATTGATAAATCGGTGTCTTACTCTATATATTCGAGGGAACAATAGCCTGACAAATATTTGGTTCGGTCCGCTTTGGGTGCCAATTTAGGCTCCAAAAAGAACCCATCATTGATTCGATAATTGATAAGGTGAATACACAGCCCATTCAATGCTAGGCATAATGAGTATAAGGACCTCAAAAAAATATCTTTTCGTACTATGAACTTTAAGGTGTATGAAGTTTCATATTTGACTCTTTGAGCAGAGCGATAGAGACTCCATTTAACTTAGGTTGATCTAGGCCAGAGGCAGACCTACGTCAAGGTAACTCTTCTTTGAAACACTTTGGTATTGCTCCTGGATCATAATCTAAATAATGAATCAGAGCACGTGGAGCCATCCTTCAATGAAACAAAGTCAAGTTCATGTGGGGAATGCGGTAAGTCCCGTTAAATCCCACTTGGTCAACCATCTTATATAGCTCATACTCATGAGTCATGGCTAAACCTTAGGTGAGACCGTGTACACTAACGTTAAACAAAATATCTAGAGGAATAATTAGATATGAATTATTCCAAGCACCTTTCCAAGACAAAGACTCTCATAATGTCCCCCCCGAAAAAAACTAAAGAAACATCTTTCCAAAGATTAAAAAGTTAAACAGTGATGTCGTCCCATTTAAAAAAAAATAAAAAAATGAGTTCCCAAAGATGGCATAGAAGGTATCCTCGAAGATCATTTTTTCCTTAAATGTCACTGCATTGTTCCTCCCTACTGTGCTTATTGCTTAAGCTTTAGTCTTACGGGATTCCGAGTTGCTTCATTGGTTATAAGCTGTCCAATCTACAAGCTCACTGTCATCAGAAATTATAATTGATGACTAAATTGGAATCCTATTTTCACAAAACAAATTTGAGTTAGAACCTACGGTGTTTACATATAATCACTGCGGCTCGAGATTTTACACCCGACGCCATGCGGCGCCTTACGCCCATGACAACATAGACTATTCTTACTCACATGCATATAGATAATGGACAAAGTTCAAGACTACAATATATCAACAATTCGGTACATGCATAGTTATATCTACAAAGGTCATGAAAAACCCACCGTTCAAATCTACAGAGGACAATAATGGAAGCTAAATCATTGAACATCAGATGGATAATATTGCAGCAAAGATTTTTTCTGGAGAGAAAACCCAGGAAAAAGATTCTCAAGAGATGGAATCAATGGAAGATTTGGACTGTTAATATATTGGATGGAATCAAGATGAGAACTATCATGATAATATGTTAAATTTAGGTTTATTTATTTATTTCAAAACACGTTTTCAAAGTTCTTTTGTTATTCCTTGAATTGTTTTCGTAATTTATGAAAAATCTTTGTCCTCTTTTAGATTTATATCAAAGTTATTGACTTGCTTATTTTGCAAGGTAAGCTACTTATACCAACATGTTTGTACCTTCAATGCCCTTTTATATGCACAACATTTAGACTCAACTTCAGCCAATGCATCAATAAGGGAATTGTTCCAGGATAACATAAATGTTCGAGTAATAATTACCCAAACGACAAAGGAGATGATCTGGGATGCCGGTATAACAAGTGGAGACGGTCCTCGATGTTTTTCAATACATGAAAAGTTTGGCACATTATAGCAAATTGTTATCACGCCTATTTTTATCTGATCCAAATAAACCATTGGACCGGTACAACTATTAAATAACTTTAAGATTGATGAGTTTAAGAGATAATTTTTAATATATCAAGTTCTAAGTATTTTGAATTTTTATTTGGGTTTTAAATCTTTAATTAATATAAATTTTAGATATTTATTCATAAAATAAAGTTTGGAGGTTGAGCGTCGGCCGTAGGCCAGCGTGATACCTAGTTATTTACAAAATTTTAAATATTTATTGTAATGTTATGGTAACCCATGGGAAACCCATCCCCTACGAGGATTCCCCATACCTGTCCCGCCCCATTCTTATGGGGAACGGGTAGGGGATGGGTTTTGGTTTTTTGAACGGGTAGGGGATGGGATTCAAGGTCCCCGCCCCATTGCATCCCTACCTGTGTGGACTTACACGTGCGCCAAAATTACATTTTTGCCCTTATACATATCATCTTCTTTGTAGAGAAGAAAAATCGAGAGAAACATAATTTGAAAGAGAGAAAATTTTGACAGAGAGAATCGAGAGACCAAGAGAAAAAAAGAGGTAGATCGAGTGAAATAGTGCCAGATCGAGTTTGTTTATGTGTTTTTAGAGATGATCACGTATTATTGAAGGAAGAAGAACTCGAATCTCAGAGATGTTGGATTTTTTTCATCATAAAAGTTGTGAAAGGTTCTCAAATTAAGATTGCAGTGATTCAAAACGAGTAATTTCTTCGAACCCAGTTCCATTGTTCGTTTTATTTCACATCTAAGTTGTTTGATTTTCGATTAATCGCAACTATGAATTTAGGGCTTTTGTAAAATTGATGGATTTCGTTTAAACATGAATTTCGTGGGTTAAATAACATGTATTAGTGTTAGTTATTGTTATTTTTGATTAGTTGTTAATGAGGCCGATGAGATGATAAACAATAGCTATTTGAATAGCTAGCATAATCCATAATTTGTCTCTAATAATTAAGCTACTGCGTGATCGATAGGATAAAAACAGGATGTAAACTAAAGACCCAAGATTAAGAGAGCAATTAGGTCATGATAAAAAGAAAGCAAACGGGAAAACATCAAACAGGAAATAAGCTAAAGACCCAAGATTTAGAGAGCAAACCCCAGAATTTGTGTTTACTAACCTAGTCTCTATCTTTCTTCTCATCTTTGTTCTTCAGATCTCTTATCTTCAAAAGAGAAGATCAGATACACCTGTTTTTTGCTTTTCTTCTCAGTGTAGATTGTCATTGCTTTTCTTGGCTTTGCTAGCCTATCCAAAATTTGTTCACCTAACATTACTATATTTTCAGGAAAAAAATAAGGTATACATGAGAAGATATCCGAAATTTGTTCACCTAACATTACTATATTTTCAGGAAAAAAAATAAGGTATACAAGAAAAGATATCGCAGATCTCTATATTCACCAAAGGACCAAAACAAACATTAGTTCTCGATCAACCCACTGAGTTCTCTGCTGGTAAGGTTTTCTGATTTTCTGTATTTTGATTATCTTTTCTAGGGTTTTGATAGTTGTTGGATTAAAAATTGGTTTATTGATGATATGCATCTGTTTAGTTTAACTGATTCGGGGTTTCTGGTTTTGTAATTGGCAGCTTGAAAGTTACTTTGGATGACATATATATGAGAAAAAGCCTATAGAGAATTTGTTAAGGTTTGCCCTAAAAAGAAGAAGAAGAAGAAGGCTAGAGAGAATTTATCATTACCATGACTGAAGCAACAAGCAACAACTCTTCTGCTTCTGGAGATCAGGTTTGCCATAAAAAAATCAAAATCAAATTCTATTTTATTTTTTCTAGATTTTTCCCTGTCGGGTTGATTTTGTTTTCTTTTCCCCTTCTAAAGTGGGGAGCACTCTGGGGAACTCGTATGAATGATCCTCATATTCGTCAACTCAAGCTCCCATATGGTGATATTCATAATTGCTTTCGTAATCGTAGTATTCGAAAACAGTGGGACGGTTTAAGACTGCAGCTCCCAAGTCGTATGTATATTCACAACTTGGTTTGAAATTCTTAAACTATATGTTGCATTTCCATTAATTTGGTTTTGACATCTTTGAATTTTGTATATTGTGATAGACATCCTGGATCTCTTAAACAAGACTGTAGGGTGGGAAACTCCCCATGATGTGAAATCGGCTCGGGAAATGTACACCCGTGTTAGAGATGGACTGGAAGATCCCAGTTTCAATGTTGAAGAAGAACTAGAAAATCTCAAGGTAACACTCGTTTAATTAGTTTAAGAGGTTTTTCTTCTGAATTGCTAGTTATATTGGATTGTTGTTTGTCTTCACAAGGGTTTATCGTCTGCTCTGGGAAGGAAGTGTGATATTTTCGCCGAAGAGTGTGAACAATCCAATACGGAATATAGAGATTATTGTCAGACTCGTGTTGAGAAACTTGTTGAGCAGGTGAGTTGCGAGTCTTATATTCTTCTTATCTAAATGTAATTGAATTAGCGGCTAACCTGTTACTTCCTTATCCATCCATAAAATAGGTACCTCGTATTAAGGATATGCCTGGATATGAGCATGTAATCACCTGGGATGAGAAGCTTTGGATTGAACGAGCTCTGCGTAAAAAGGCTCAAAAGGTCAAACAAGTTGAAGATTGCGCGATATATCTGGAGGTAAATATCTGGCACTAGGTACGACTTTTTAGTCTTTAATACCACATTTCTGAGGTTAGCTATTTTCTTGTCGAAGGATTTTCGTAAAGAAGTGAGGCCAATGGATGAAAAAGTTAGAGAAGCAAAAGGGCAAATGGGAAATGCTCGCAGGTTATTGCAGGGGGTGAAAGAATTTATCCAAATCCTAGCAACAACTGAGCAACCTAGATTGATGTTGATGCAGGGGCATAATATGTCTCTTTAGAGTTTGTTTATTTTAGGATACTTTTGCTAGTTTGTCTCTTAAGAAATGGCGTTAATGTCCTAGTCTTTAGTTTTTCCTTATTTAGGTTTCTTTCTAGTATTTTCTTTCTAGTATAAATAGGCTGTTAGGGCGCCAAAGAAGGCGAACTTTTATGTCCTTTTACTACTTTTTATAATCTATTGATTATTTCGAGAGTTAGTTTAACCTAAAACTCAATATCTACGTTCTTATTGTTTGACCCTAGAGTTCTAATCGTTTATCCTTGTTCAATCCCCTAGTTTATCATTTTCGATTTCTAGTTACGCATTAATTGGCGCTAGAACAAAACAAACCCAAACCCTAGCTAACTGTTATGGCTGGAAGAGTTAGAGGTAGAGGTAGAGGTGGAAACAATGATTTTAATGAGTTAAGAACCATGCTTGAGGACATGTCAGCTGCGGTTACAAACCCTAGAGCGGCAGAACGTGCCGATGCCCATATGGAGAGACCGGAGGCGACGCAACCCTTTAGGTCATCCTAAGGAGGACTCAAGATGATGAACACGACGGCTATGAAAATCCTTTTCATGATCGAGCTGTTCATGGTCCGCACAATGACAGATTGGAAGACAAAGTTGATTAAGGCCCTGGATTTGAACTCTAGTGACGTGAAGGTTGAAGTGAGTGATTTATCTGGGAGGATGCATGCTGACGATTTCCTAGATTGGGAGACTAGCATAGAGAACTATTTTGAATGGAAGCCTATGGCTGAAGCTCGCAAGGTATTGTTTGTGAAATTGAAATTGAAGGGAATGGCTTTGCAATGGTTGAAAAAGTTAGAAGAACAGCAGACAAGGCAAGGCAAGGAGAAGATCGGAACATGGGATCACATGAAATGGTCGTTGCGAAGCAGCTTGCACCTGACTATCTGGTGACGTTATATGAGAAGTTTTATAACTTTCGTCAACGTGATCTTAGTGTTGAGGAGTATACAACGAGTTCTATAATCTTATGCTAAGAGTTGGCTTGAATGAAAACATCCGAACAACTCGCAGCCTAGATATATTATGGGTTTAAATATAGGCATTCGAGAAGAGTTTGGTCTCCTAAGGGTAACCAACCTGGAAGATGCTTATCAATGTGCTTTGAAGCGGAGAGAGGGTGAATCACCGTTCAAGAACCGGAACTCGCAAGCCGAATGAAAGCTACATCCAACCGTAGAATCGCACCAAAGACATCGATTTGGAGTAACAAGAGCAAAGAAGGGGCAAGCACCTCAACAAATGCTCCAACTGCAAGCGAGTCCACAAGGTCAGTACTCGTTTGGCGGCCAAGTGTTTTACATGTGGAGGAGATGATCACCGACATACACATGTCCATGAGCGAGTTAACCTCATTGAAGATGGTAGTGATGAAGAAAAGTTTGGGGAACCTAATATGATGAATCGGAGGGTGAAGAGGAAGACTTGATGCCCGTGAGAGGGGAGAATCTAGTTGTCCGAAATTCTTACTTGTCCTAGGATTGATGACGAGGAGGATGATTGGCGTCGGAAGAGTATCTTCCGCACTCAAGTTTTCGTGGAGGTAAGGTTTGCAAACCGATTTTAGATGGTGGAAGTTGTGAGAATATAGTATCTCAAGAAGTCAGAGATAAGTTAAGTTTGTTAACCAAGAAACACCCTCACCCATATAAGATTGCTTGGTTTAAGAAAGGAAACGCGGTACCAATTACAAAAGGTGCTTAGTAAAGTTTTCTATCGGCAATTTTGAAGATGAAGTGTGGTGTGATGTTGCACCTATGGATGCTTGTCACATATTATTGCGACCTTGGTTGTTTGACAAGAAGATGACACACTTGACTGGAAGCTAATACTTACAGCTTTGTGTGCAACGGAAAGAAGATGACGTTGCATCCTATGAAGGAATAAGACGTGCAAGGAGGAAAAGAAGAAAAGGACAATCGGCAAGTTTGTTAACTTGTAAACAGCCTGAAGATGAATGTAAGTCATCTAGTGAGATTTATGCCTTGATGTGTAAGCCCATATCCAATAATGTCCTGGACAAAGAAAGAATACCCTTCGAAATTGCCAATTGTTGAACTTTTCAAGATATTGCGCCTCAGAGCTACCTAATGTATTGCCACCTATGAGGGACATACAAAGACGCCATTGATTTGGTGCCTGGGTCTCAGACACCTAACTTGGCAGCATATAGGATGCCTCCCGCACACCGGTTGGAGATGCAAGACAAGTCGAAGAGCTGCTACATAAGGGTTTGGTCACCAAAGCAAGAGCCTGTGTCTTTATGACCTTATTGACTCCCAAGAAAGATGGTTCTTGGCGAATGTGCGTTGATAATGAAAGCAATCAACAAGATCACCATCAAGTATAGGTTTCCTATACCCAGATTGGAGGATATGTTGGACATGTTGGCAAAAAGCTGGGTTTTTCTCGAAGTTAGACTTGCGAAGTGGGTACCCATCAAATTTCAGTATTCGCGTTGGGGATGAATGGAAGACAGCGCTCAAAACACCGGATGGCCTCTATGAATGGCTTGTAATGCCCTTCGGCATTTCCAATGCTCCCAAGACATTCATGCGCATGATGACGAGGTATTACGTCCTTTCATTGGTTCATTTGTAGTAGTATACTTGATGATATTCTCGGTGTATAGTCGTACCAAGGAAGAACACCTAGTTCATTTAAAGCAACTTGATGGAGGTTCTTTTGAAGGAGAAGTTATATCTCAATCTTAAGAAATGCTCATTTTGCGAAAGTAGAATTTTTGGGATATATTGTATCAACTAGTGGCTTAAAAGTCGACCTACGAAGGTGACGGCGATTGTGGACTGGCCTATTCCTACATCAATCAATGAAGGTGCGTAGTTTTCATGGGTTGGCTACTTTCTATCGGAGGTTTATAAGAGGGTTTAGTACCATTATGAGCCCTATAACCGAGTGTCTTAAGGGAACAACTTTTCGGTGGACAAAAGAAGCATCAATCGCATTTGGAAAGATTAAGAAGTTAATGATTGAGGCTCCGGTTTTGGTTACGCGATTTTGAGAAGCTATTTGTGGTTGAATGTGATGCTTCTAATGTGGGGATTGGAGCCGTCTTGAGCCAAGAAGGCAGGCCTGTGGCATTCTTTTAGCGAAGCTAATTGAAGCGAAAACGAAAGTATTCTACTTATGATCCGGAATTTTATGCGTTGGTTCGTGCTTTTACAAAGATTGGAGACATTATCTTGTCCACAAAGATTTTGTGGTTTACTCGGATCACGGCTTTGCGCTACTTACAATCTCGGAAGAAATTGAAGCCTAGACATGCAAAGTGGATTGACTATCTTGAAGAGTTTACTTTCTCCTAAAGCATAAGTCTGGAACAATGAACAAGGTAGCTGATGCTCTTAGTCGTCGACATGTGCTGGTGACAACAATGCAAGCTCGTGTAGTCGGTTTTGAGGTGATTAAAGATCAATATGCTGCTGACCCCTACTTTGGTTCAGTGATACAACAAGTAAGTACATCGCCAACAACGCCGATATGCAATATGTTCTTCATGATGGTTATCTTTTCGTGGTAATCGATTATGCATTCCTATTGGCTCCTTAAGGGAGAGTATTATCCGAGAGCTTCATGGTGGAGGATTAGCAGGACATTGGGGCCGAGACAAGACCCTAAATGCTGTAAAGAGCCGTTATTATTGGCCTTCAATGGACAAGGATGTTGAGAGATTGATCAAGAGGTGTCGAATATGTCAATTTGCAAAGGGACAAAATCCCAAAACACCTGGACTGTATACTCCATTGCCAGTTCCACACTCTCCTTGGGAACACATCAAGATGGATTTCGTGCTAGGATTGCCAAAAACAAAGAAGACAACACGATTCTATTTTCGTTGTGGTGGATAGATTTTCTAAGATGGCTCACTTCATTCCTTGTTCTAAGATCGCGGATGCTTCCAATATTGCGTCTCTTTTCTTTAACGAGGTGGTACGTTTTGCACCTGGTCCCTTCTTCTATTGTGTCCGATCGTGATGTCAAGTTTCGGGACACTTTTGGAGGACTCTATGGAAGAAGTTAGAACTGACTTATGCTATTCTACAACTGCCCACCCTCAAACCGATGGATGGACGGAAGTAGTGAATCGGAGTTTGGGAAATTTACTTAGAAGCTTAGTGGGAGATCATATCAAGAGTTGGGATCGATTTTGTCTCGGGGCGGAGTTTGCATATAACAACTCGGTAAGTCGTACGACCAAGAGAACACCTTTTGAGGTAGCATATGGTTTTCATCCTGCAAACACGTTGTTGATCCGGTACCTCTTCCATTAGATACCCAAATCAGAAGCACGGTGAGGCTTATGGGTCACACCATATAAAGAGTATACACCAAGATGTGCGAGCAACTATTAACAAGAGCAATGAGTATTACATGAATGCAGCCAATGCTAATCGCAAGAATAAGGAGTTTCAAGAAGGTGAAATGGTTATGGTGTTTATGCGGAAGGAAAGGTTCCCTCGTGGCAGATATCATAAGTTAGCATCAAGGAAGATGGGACCTTATAAGATAGTTAAGAAGATCAGTTCCAATGCTTATATTCTTGAGTTACTCCGATGACTTGCGATCGGTCCCATTTTCAATGTTTCGATTTGTATGACTTCTATGGGTTCGATGGAGATGTTGTTGGTGATATACCAAGTGATCAAAGCAACCGGTGCAAGGGAGTTTGACCGATGAACCACCCGATGTGATTCAAGAAATACTCGATGTGAAGGAAACTAGGTCCCCGACGGAAATCCATATCGACAATTCCTAGTGAAGTGGCTTGGAAAGACAGCTAAGAAAAGTACCGGATTATCGAAGAGGAGCCGAAACGACGCTACCTGAGATATATCTTTGATTATAACGTTCTCGTCGCGAGACGAGCTTATTTTCAAATCGGGGTGGTTGATGCGGGGGCATAATATGTCTCTTTAGAGTTTGTTTATTTTAGGATACTTTTGCTAGTTTGTCTCTTAAGAAATGGCGTTAATGTCCTAGTCTTTAGTTTTTCCTTATTTAGGTTTCTTTCTAGTATTTTCTTTCTAGTATAAATAGGTCGTTAGGTAGTCCAAAGAAGGGTTTTTATGTACTTTTACTACTTTTTATAATCTATTGATTATTTCGGAGAGTTAGGTTTAACCTAAAACTCAATATCTACGTTCTTATTGTTTCAAAATTTAGAGTTCTAATCGTTTATCCTTGTTCAATCCCCTAGTTTACTGTTTCTGATTTCTAGTTCTGCATTAAATGTGGTTGTTTCTCAAGTTGTAGCTGGTGACTTAAAAAAGAACAAAGACTATTCAATGAGGTATGATAAGAAGAGAAAAAGACTTGAAAGCCCAGCCAATGTAAGTCGGGTGGTGGACAAGAGGGAGGTTGAGGAAGGTTTGTTCAAAGTGCTCAAGCAAGTGAGTGGAAAGACATTGGAGAACAATGCAGCAGCAACGGAGTTAATGAATAGGTGGGGTCGTATTGTGAACGACTTCTATCTCTTGTCGGATCGTTTGAGCTTGAGCACTGGTTAGGTAAGTGGCCACACTGAAGCTGACCCTAAGATGCCTAGATTACCTACATAACTTATTGCTGGAGCCACAATTTTTGGTGTCATTCAGTCTACCAAAAAGCGGATCAAAGAATTGCATCTGAACCTCGAGGGTCATTGGGCATACTTTATTGCTGGAGGAGCTGGTGAGATTTTCTAGTTTGGTCTGATGTCTCTCTAGATGGTATGCTTTGACTTTGTACCGCATCCAGGTGGCATTTGTCATTACCGTTCTTATATGTTGATTTTTCTTTTGAAAATGAGTTAAAATATTGTGTGGCAAATTAGCAGTTACAGGTCTAAATCCTACCAAGGCCGTCAATAGAAGTAACTGCAGAAAATAAAATTAAACAGCAGATTCCGTCCATACTTATTCTCATAGTCATAGGAATAGCTGCAGCCAGACATATCTGATTTTAGGCTAATTCAGTCATCTTTTGCCGGAAGACATACCCTAACTCTGGGGGTCCTTTACTCATTGCTAATTTTTTTTTTTCTAGACCATTGTGTTTTGCATCGCCATAAACATAATTACAAAGGGTTCGGGACGGTCCGTACCTCAAAATTTCAAAAATGGTTATTAGAAACAACCCAGTTCCTGATGAAAAGGATAGAACAGCAACAGCTCATGAAAGAGGGGTTGGAGTTAAAGATATTGCCTAAACGTTTTTTAATTATGTTTTTCGTGTTTATATGGTTTTCAAAAAAATAGAATTTTAAACCCAAATAAAAACGAGATTGGGGTATATCCAGATTAATTCGGGTATACCCAATTTCAAGGGGACCTAGTCGGCATTTTCATAAAAGAGTGATTTTACTTTAATATCCTTGAACTAATTAAATCTTAAAAATAAATCCATTTCTTAATTTCATTAACCCTAAAATTAAAAACTAAACAACTCTTAATCTTCTCTTCTTCTTCTTCATCTGCATCTTCCATCAACCAATGCCATATAAAAATCTTCAACTTTGATTTTCCAAAAAAATTGTTGACTCTACCGACGAAAACAAGACTATAAGTGATGTTTAAACTCAAACTCATCATTGTGTTGTGTGATTTGATTGTTATATTAGGTTAAAAATCGAAAATTGTGATTTAAAAGTTTTGGTCGACCAAGGTCGTAATATGCATATCTTGCCGACTTTTCATAACAACCATGGCGACTGTAAATTTTTTCAACAGCCGGCAGGGTATTTTTTGAAGACCTTGCCGACTACTAAATTTTTTTAACAACCGGCAGGGTATTTTTTGAAGACCATGCCGACTAATACATTTTTCTCAACAGTCGGCAGGGTATTTTCAACAGCCGGCAGGGTATTTTCAACAGCCGGCATGGTTTTTTTTTATGACCTTGCCGACTAATAAAATTTTTTTGTCGTATCCTGTGTGTTAAAAAAAAAAGTCGGCATGATCTTCATTCGTCGACCTTGCCGACTTTTTTCATACTTTGCATTGAAAGTGTTGATTTTTGATCTAATTTTGAGTATTATTTCATACAACAAACTTTGCAATCCCTATTTAGAAGTGTTTGGGTAGTGTGCTTTCATTTCCGTTCTAAAAGATTTTTTCAAAACAAATTTTTTTCATCAAAAAACTTCCCAAAGTTCAATCAAAAATTTCATTACTCAAATTCATAATTTGAAAAGTTTTAATCTAAACTCAATTAATTAACCTAATTAGATTTTTAATGTTAATTAAACAAGGGTATATTAGCCATTTAGAAAATATATGGTTAAGGGGTGATCTCTTTTACTTCAAAATGACCCTATTTTGTCTTATTGGGTATACCCCAATTAATCTGGGTATACCCCAATCTCGCCAGGAATAAAAACACTTCTGAATCAAAAAATTACCGGTACTTGAATCTTTGATCTTTGATGCTTTCTGTAATTAGTTGGGGTGAAAACAGCTAAAGTAAAAAAGTCTGAAGGCACGAACAAAACAAATTACCGGCGAGTGTATCAACTTTCATAAGACCAAGCACAATGGTGCCCCTTTTCCTTTCCCTATCCCCATATGTAGAGAAAAATTAAAAAACGCAACTGCATGTGTAAGGATATCTCTCCCTTTCCCTATAACGAGGATCACATCTGATCCTCCTTGTAGGGAAGTGAAATCACTTGGCTACTCAGTTGCTGTATAAATTTACACTTTACGGCTACTGAGTAGCCGTATCTGGTTTTTAAAGTTTTATCTTAAAACTTTCCTTTTTCACTCTTTTTTTTAGTAAAACTTTTTTTTTACCTATTATATCTCTTTTTTACATGTTATATATCGTTTTTTTACTCTAAAATATCTTTATTTACCTAGACAAATATATTCCTATTGAAGAAAAAAAATTGGGTAAAAAAAAATACTACCACCTCGATTCATCAGTATGGCACTATTCATACGACTACTGAGTTTTCGTATCGTGTAGGGAAGGGAAGAAAGGGAACCATAGTGAGGTTGCCTTCCTTGTGATATCCCTTCCCTTTATTTGAGGGATAGGTTATTGTGAATATTTATATAAAGTGGTTGACATTGACATTTTTCATCCCGTTTTTTTCTTCAAATGCACATGTGTCGGTTAACGTCCTTAGTAGAAGACAAGTTAACCCTCGATGAGTCAGTCTAGATCAATGAGTCAACTCCCGCTTTGAACCATATTCAAAGCCATTACACTTCATCCCTGCACAGTCCTAGCATACATCCAAGTCATTTATGTAGCTTCTCTGTAACACAACACCGACACTTTTCTTGTTGTCTTGCACCTGCAACCGATTGCCCAAGCCTTTCGAAACCAGATCGACGAAATCGAGCACCTTCAATAGCATCACAACCCCATAAATTACAATTCCACACCACCAGAACTACCCCATTTCTCCTCATCCAAGAATCATTCAAACAAATCCATCCTACTACTCTCATTTTCAACTTAACTAACATCGAACCTAATTATAGCACAAATTCCATCAGTTCATAGCTCACCCTCTTAGCTCGTTCATTCCATCTATTTGCGTCATTCTCTACAAGCAACAACAGAAACAAATCAAACCCATTAATTCTTGCATTATGTTGAACTTGGAACACCTGCAACAGCTTCATGATCACAACCATCTATGCACACTTGCAATATGAGCCAACAACCCAGTTGACTTCTCATTTTCTCCCCTCGTAATAACCACCAATTGCAACTGCACCTGCAATTTCATCTAAGCTGCAACACCATCTTCTTAGCCAATCAACCGCAACAACTCTACAACTCGTCAGCTGGAATTTCATTTTATCCTTGCCAGTGACTACCAATACCTGGTATGAAGAGCGTCCATAATATAATTAATCTGTTAGGCATGTATCAACGTGCCTCAGCCCAAACAGTTTGTAGACAAAAGAGCAAGATTTATTTTGGTGGTGAAACTCTTGGAAGACGACAAGTTATTGTGGATTTAACTGGTTCGTTACTTGGGAGTTCTGATAGGTGTAGAATACACCTAATTTACTATCTAGTAGTTTATGCTTTCTTTGCTATTTTCGTGTAAATTATGTATTTTACGCTTGTTTTGAGTTTTATAGCTACTTTGGAGTCGCACGGAGGAAAAGAAGAAAAATCACTCAAATTGAGCAAAAAGGGTAAAATTGTCATTTCACGAAGGAGGGAATACTATATGGAGCCCAGCCAAGGTTAAGGGGAGGTCAAAGAGGTGTCCCTTATCCAAAAGAAGGGAGTGAAAATAGCACATTTTGGGTGTACTAATGTTGGGTGTCCGAATCCACCCACACCCTAAACCTGCACTCCTGATCCATACCCGCCCCATAAAACTTAAACTTGAAATCGAGAGAACTATCTCTCAATCATTCATTCACCTGAATTTAAGCAAAGAATCAGCTGCCGAGAGAGATCGAGGGAGAGATCGAGGTAGCTGATGAGATTAGGGGTTCGTTTGAGCACGATGTCACCGCCGGTGGAGATAAAGCTCGGGGAGATGTAGAAGGTGAAATCGATACACGTAGACAGAGAATCTGTGACGAGTTGCCGTGCTGAATACAAAGAAGAAATCGAGAAATCGGATGGGTTAATGGCGATGAGCTCGATTATACCGTAAATAGAAGGTTAGGGTTCGATTGGAAGATGGGTTGGTGGTGGATTGACGTAAAGGTAGTAGATTGAGTTTTGAGATGGTAAAGAAGATGGGTTTGTATCTCGCTACAACGGATGAAGAACAGAGATGCGATCGAGAGGGATGATGTGAATCAAAGAGCTAAAATTGATTTAAGGGTTTGAAGACCCTGATGCTATTGATTTGGAGAATAAGGAATCTGAGAGAATGGTGGTAATGATTCAGGGAGATGGTCCGTGGTTTGAGCTTGAGTAGCAGCAGTTGGTGCAATTTAAACTCGAGATGAGATATCATGCTGATGAGAAGGTCCGATCGAGAATGAGTTGTTGCCGTTGAGTAAGTGAAAATGGTCGTAGATGAATGTGTTAGGAATGTCACGAGGATGAGCCCGAGATGCGCAATGAATGGAAGAACTGGAGGAATAACAGATGGAGATGCAGCAATGGCATTGCGGGTGCGATCAATTGCGTGAAAATTTGGAAGTCGGCAAAACAACCGAATTGCGGTTTTGCAAATGAGTGGTTTGGTCTCAACATTGCGTAATGAGCTAAAGAGCTAGCAGAAATCGAGGCATTGTTATGGACAGTAATTGCAGGCACATTTGGATTGTCAATTGGAGCCGTGGTTGGAGATTTGGGGTTTGAGGTTGGGCGATATGAGTACTTGTGAGATAATGAAATGTGTGTTTCATGGAGATGAAACCGAGCTAAGCAAGGAATTATTGGGAGGTTGCAGTTCTAATGGCCGGGAAGCACAGAGCTATGAATTGATAGAATGGTCGGGGAAGGAGTGGACTAGATGGGTGTGCAAGGGAAGTCGCCGATACAAGCCAATAAATCTGGGCAGGTGGTAATTGAGCATTTGGAGTTGAGGTTGTGAATTGGCGGAGGCAGCTCTGGTAATTGTGAATAAGAAATGCATGTATAGATGAATGCCAGGATGTTTGCGAGGTGTATAGCCATTATGGTGGATGAAGAATAGTGCAGGGCCATCTTGGCTGGGAGCAAAGCAGCGATGCACCATCCTGGTGCAACACAAGATGGCCTGGCAAGTGGCTCCGGTCTCGACCGAGCGATCACCGACTCTGCTTTCGACTGAGTTGACTCACCGAATTGATCGTTGACCCGCCCGACTACAGCTTGGATCGACGGTCGACCCCTTTGACCGTTAGTCCTACCCGAGGACCTGGGACGGAATATTCCGTCGAATATTCTCTCGACGGAGAAATTTCAGTGGCCTAAGCGGTGAAGTTTTCCGCTAAATTCCGCCACAATCCCGCTTTTCCGGCGAGCCAAAAATTCCACTTTTCTATGGACTTCTCATGGGTGAAGACTTGGGCTAGGAAATCGATGGAGAATTGGACTCAAATTTGGAAAGAGAAGGTGGAAGAGTTGAGAAAAGCTTGGATTTGGAAATTGAATTGCAAAAGGAAAAGGATTTTATTCCTTAGAAGATTTGGAGAATATTGAAGCCTATAAATAGAGAAAGTTTTCTACAACTTCTACACACCTCTCTACACACACAACACTTGTGTTTTTGCTTGCTTTTCTTAGTTTTTTCTTTTAATTACTTGTGTGAATTTGAAAATTCTTCTTTTAATTATTATTATTTGTGTGAATTTCAAAAGCATGAGTAGCTAATTTTCTTATTGATTGAGGATGAATTCTAGTTCTTAACATATGATTTAAGTTTTTGTTTTCAAATTCTATCTTGAAGTTTTTCACATAATTATCGTTTGTTTTTACTAATAGGAATGATCTTAAAGACATTCATGATTGATTGATTGATTGTTTGGAGTGCACGCTAAATTGATTTGTTAATTTGATCTAAAGCTAGTGAAAGTTAGGAGATAAGTAATCGTTTCTTGACTCTTTACATAAGTAGCAAACACGAGACCTCCTAAGAGGGATTCCGTGGAGCAATTGTGTAGAAACAACGTTAGCAAGTGGACCTTGAGCTAAGAGTCTAACTACTAATATCAACCTAAGAAATTCACAAAACTTAATGCATGAGCCAAGTTACATCTAGGTTGAGCTAATTCTAGATGGCTTGGTGATTAGAATC